>PITA01008146.1:0-86589 GCA_004023965.1 Spilogale gracilis | reverse complement strand
AAAGAAAGAAAGAAAGAAAGAAAGAAAGAAAGAAAGAAAGAAAGAAAGAATGACTACAGTCAAAAACACAAGAACAGGTATTGGCGAGGATGTGGAGAAAAAGGAACCCTCGTGCACTGTGGTGGGAATGCAAACTGATGCAGCTACTCTGGAAAACAGTATGGAAGTTCCTCAAAAAATTAAAAATACCCTATGATTCAGTAATTGCACTATTGGGTATATACCTAAAGAATAGGAAAACACTAATTCAAAAGAATGTATGCATCCCTATGTTTATAGCTTCATTATTTACAATAACAACATTATGAAAGCAGCCCAATTGACGAATGGATAAAGAAGATGTGGGGTGTGTGTGTGCATGTGCGTGCATGCGTGTGTGTGTATAAATATATATATACATATATATATAAAATGTATAATGGACTATTACGCAGCCATAAAAAGGAATGAAATCTTGCCACTTGCGACAACATAGATGGATCTAGAGTATAACATGGATGGATCTAGAGATTATGATGCTAAGCAAAATAAGTCAGAGAAAGACAAATACCATATGATTTCACTCACATGTGGAATCTAAGAAACAAAACAAACAAAGGGAAAAAAAGGAGAGAGACAAACCAAAAAACCAGACTCAACTATAAAGAACAGATTGTTACCAGAGGGAGGTATATGGAGGGATGGATGAAATAGGTGATAGGGATTAAGAGTACAGTTATCTTGGGGTGCCTGGGTGGCTCAGTCAGTTGAGCATCCACCTCTTGATCTCAGCTCAGGTCTTGGTCTCAGGGTCATGAGTTCAAGCTCCACATTGGTCTCCACCCCGAGCGTGGAGCCTACATTTGAAAAAAAAAAAAAAAAAAAAGAGGAAGAACAGCAAACATACTCACAGGCAAATATATGGGATTAGAGGTTGGGAGGTTACTAATATGAAATCTCTTTAGTATAATATTTCTAAATAAACTAAAGGAAATGCTCTAAAACCTGTCTATCTTCTTGTGTTTCGTAATCTATAAAAACAAAGTACTCCTGTCTGTTTTGTATTTTCCCAGCATCATACCCTGTAACCTTATGAGCTAATCTTTTTTAAAAAACTTATCAACATGCGGTGTTAATATTTGAACTTATGTTGACATTTGAACATACCGTTCTCATACCAGAAATCATTTGGTTTTGATTTTTAGTTCTTTCACCAGGTCAGGCAGGCTAATATTAGTGTACTCTATGCTCTGTGGTCATTTTAGCAGACTAATGAGTTGACAGTTTGACTTGTCATCCTCATAAAGTTGATATTAATCCAGTAGTCTTATAATCTTTATTTCAGTCTGACAAAAAGTAGTGTATAAGGCAAAGGGAATCATCAGTTTAACAGAGGCCTTTTTAGTAATTCTACATAGCATTTTTATTTTCTGAGTTTAGGTTATCCCACAGGAGTCTGCAGTATTACTAAAGGGGGCTTATTTCAAAAAAAGACTACAGATTAATGGGTTTATTTAGGTGTTTTCACCATCTTGGCTATTTCTTCTCAACCCCTGAAGAACTGGGTTAAAACTAAGTTCCATGTTTAAAAAATATCTTACTCCTCTGAGCTGTAGAAAATTACAGGATGTGATGATATCTCATATTCTCTCTCTCTCTCTTTCTCTCCCAATTTCTTTCCCGTCCCCTGCCCCCACTCCGCCCCCCACAACCCACATTACTCTCTCTCCTTCCCATGTCCCGGAAGCTATCCTGGCCTTCTAGTTGTACCTCAAGCTGTACAAGACAGTAGTTTGCCAAGAGTCGCCCGCTGCTATCGACACAACCGCCTGCCTGTTGTGTGTTGGAAGAACTCGAGAAGCAGTACCCTGCTTCTCCGATCGGGAGGATTCCACGGGAAGGGCGTAGTCGGTCTTTTCAAATCTCAGAACTCCCCTCAGGCAGGTAAGCATCTCTCTACAACACAACTATGATCATTTCACTTCAGAGAATTCCTAAAAATAATGGAGGTAATATCTAGGAATACCAGTTGTGCCCTTACGTTGAGCCTTCTCTCACACCCAGGCTCTCTGCTACGCAATGTAAAGCAGGTACCACTTGACAAAGTGGGGTTATACCTTGAATTTGACATCTCGCTTAGTATGTCTGTCTGTATCATAATAAAGTCTTTGGTTCTAGGCTGTTTTCATTTCAGCAAACCAGAGTATCCACAGATGAAAACTAGATTATGTGAATGTTTCTCTTCTGGGAAGCGTCCAAATATGTTTAACAGCTTTAGAAGCAAGTATAGATTCTCTGTCCCATGTAATATGAGATATTTTCTCTCGTTCCTACAAGTCATATGCACACAAGCAAACAAGTCAGCAAACTAATGACCACAGTGCTACCTTTAAAGAAGCTCTCAAGCAGAGGATATTTTTGTAGGCTAGAGGGAGGCCAACTTAAGAAAGCAGAGAGTACTGCTGCCCTTTTTTCTGAGGATATTTTTAAGCACTGAGGTCTTGAAGTCAGGAGCTTTATTTTACTGACCTTTCGCATAATTTCTAGCTTATAGTAGATGCTCAATAAAATTAAACAACAGACCACCAAACTATCAGATCCAATTTAGGTTAGGCTGTGTTCTTAACTCATTGAAAATGAGGTAAGTCAAGTTCTGTGGTTCAGCAGGTAAAATCATGTGCTTTTGATATCTCCTTTTTATCCTCATCCATTTTCCTCCTGAAATTAAAAGTTGGCCAGTATGCCCTTGACTGTTCACTTGACTAAGGGCAGCACACACACAACACATCATCATCATCATCATCATCACCACCATCATCATCATTATCCAATCTGTCCTGGAGTCTCAACATTGGTATAATTAAAGGCAATTGGCTTTGAACTATTTTGACACTGGGGAATCCTCCCAAGCCACAGAGTAGATATAATAGAGCACAGTATATATATGTAAGTTATGTAAAGTGAGGGAATCATTACAGGAGTCCTGATAAATATATCACTGAGCTTTTTATTGGAAAAAATTGAAATTATTTTTTTCTACTGGTTTCTGATTTTTTAATCTAATATAAAGACATTTCATATTTTTGAGCTCACACATATGCTTACATTTTAGTATCTTCAAAATTGGGATGCATCTTAAAATTTATGTGATCAGAAAGAATTGTCATAGTTTAAGTAGAAGTTTTAATTCTTAGTACATAAAGTAATGGTATGGCTTATAACTGATGACATCTTAGAGTTTATAAAATACAATTTTAGCATCTTAAAATTCATAAAATATAATTTTGCTAATTTTTTAAAATTCAAGATGTAATAAAATTTGTCAGTATCTGTTGTCCAGATACTGTCCAATGCATCCAGAATAATGCCTCTTTAAAGTGTCTGAGCCAATTTCCGTGATTCTTTGCTCCACACGAACCACACTCACACTACCTCACCTAGAATTGCTCTCACATTTGTTGCCCTCTGTGCATACCCTGTGCCCCTCTCTTAGAAAGACCAAGGAATCTGGCAGTGGCTGTTGCTGCCTTCTCCCATCTTCCTCCACTCTTCCTGCAACAAACCCCTACGAGTTTGTGTGCCATGTTCGACCTGTGTGGCAGGATTAGAAGAAAGCTACTAGTATGGGGAATTCTCACCTCTGCCCATTCCAGGATGCCAAGGGAACCCACTCCATCCTCTGCTCCCAGACAGTAGCATGGACAGGATAATTGGGGGGAAGTAATCAAGGGCATGGTGCCTTTGTGACTCTTCATTTTGAGTTGCTTGTAAAATGAGAAGCTACACTCATGCTTGGAAGGACAGCCCTGTACTGGTTTTCCAGACCTGGGCTCTTTCTGGGAGGATGATGAGGCAATCAAGAAGTAGGTGTGGTAAAACCAATATCGAAGGGGGATAGCCACCTACTAGCTTACAGCTTAAAGTGGGTCTGGTTTCTATATTTGGGTGTGGTAACTTGAAGATTATGAACAGAAAGAATAAGATACATTGGTAGATATCTCTTTTATTAATATAGAGACCATTTGTTCTGTTCACTTTTTCTTTTATAGCTCCTACCTCCTCTTTAGAATCTTCTAGTAGCATAGAACAAGAAAAATACCTGCAAGCCTTACTGAATGCAGTTTCTGTCCATCAGAAACTCAGTGGCAATAACACCCTTACTGTCAGGCCAGCACTTGCTCTGTCTCCAGGTAAGATCTGATAATATTTTTATTCTTGACAACCATGAAAAGTCAGATTCATTCCCAGGGTTAGTCTCTTTAGTTATTTATACTGTTCCTTCTGAATGACCCGTTAAAGTTTTGCCCTGTGGGGCTCTAACTTTAGCTCCTTTTACTTAAAAATCAGCATACCACTGTTAATGTCTAGTAACAGTAACCAAATGTGGGGATTCAGTTATTTCCTTTTTAAAAGAATAACAGGCGTGGGGAACATAAATAAAGTCATCTTTTTTCCTAGAATCTGTTTTACATAGACTTTAACATAATATTATGAAGTTGAATGTATGAGTTGAACACCTGATTGTGAAATACATATGTAGTAAATCATCATGTGTAAGTTTAAAATTCCTGAAATTTCTTCAGCCTTTTATGATTTGTAGTACAGTTTGTTTTGACTAGATTTGATGAAGCCATTAAGACTTGTACTAATATTCTGTTTCAGTTATCATGTGATGGAACCCCAAAGGGTTCATGTAGAGGTAACCTAATGTGTTAGACACAGGAGCATGTGACTTGAAAAGTTGGTCTCCTTGGCTTAATCAGCTATTTGAATTAGCTCAACATAAGCAGAAAGTGGCTTTTCTTGTAAAGTAACACCATGCATGCCTTGCTTCATTTATCATTAAATTCTCTGATTGCACTTGCCAAACCTAACTCTCTGTAATCTTGCAAATGTGTGTATCTGTGAGGAAACAGTAACAGTGCCTTCTTATCTCTGTTAAAGCGGTGGGTACTTAAAAAGTACAATGTTTGGCAGCAATTAGACATGCTACACATGAAGATAACTTTTTGTCATTTGAGTAATGTTAACCTGAACGACATGGTTTTTGTTCTTCTTTTTGGCTGACTTTCAGGGACTGAAAGGAGGACTTCACGAATGTCCACTGTGCTTAAGCAGGTAGTGCCAGGACATTTGGATGTAAACCCATCCAATAGCTTTGCTCGAGGAGGTTAGTAAGATTGATTTTATAACTGAGCACTGATATGACCTTAATATTAGAAAATTTTACTCTAGATAGTGATATTTTAAATTGACTAATTATGGTTCCAGTTGTTCTTAATTACCCTTTTCTAAATAAATTATCAAATTTGTTACTGGTGTCATGACAGAGGAGTTTAGCCTCCTGGAACAAGATGCATAATAATTGCTGAAATCTTAGATATTGATGAGTTTGGAAACTGCGAGAAGTAAGGGGAATGTGTCTAAATGGTCAACCCTGCGAATACCCTACAGTGCTTCAGGTTTGCAGGATGGAAAAGCTGATCACAGAGCATAAGCAGCTAGAGAGAAGTAATCTGGGACCCAAAGAGTTGTGCCTCCCCAGTGCTTGTAAGTTTTACTCCTGTTCTCTGAATTACTAGGTTAGGGAACAAGAGAGAATGATATTCAGGTTACTCTTTTTTCCTTCTGGGCTTTCGCTGCTTTCATATGGAAGTAGAGAAAGGCCTGTATTTGCTCTTTCTAGCTCCAGAGGTGGTCCACTTTGGTCTCTGGAGATAATGTGAGAATCTTTTACTTTTTAGAGGAAATTCCAAAGCAAGTATCTTGATTGTAAAATCTCCTTCTTCCTACTGGATTCATACACTCTTGGGCTTTTCCTCTCACTCCCATGCAATGCTGAATTCCCTTGAAAACATACCAAGTGAATGATCCAAGTTACTCAAACATCATCAGTAATGGGAAACTCATTTCTTCCTAAAGGTAGTCTCTTGCATTTGTAAGCAACTCTATATATTTGTTAGAAAGTTCTTTCTCATAGTGATCTAAAAATCTGCCACTATGTAACTTTTACATATTGGCCCTAGCTCTGTCCTCTAAAGTTAGAAAATTCTAAATCTTAATCTCCATACTACAGCCCTTTGGATTTAAAAGCTGATACCATCTTTTCACTCTGAGAACTTTCATCAACTCCAAATACCCCAATTCGAATTTGTTGCCTTCTACTCACCGTCTTTGTCACTCTCCATAGATTTGAACTCATGCAGCTTCAAATTATGTTAGATGTGAGGATGGCCCCATCACTAGGTTGACCCATACTGACATTAGTATCTCTTGAACTATCTTCCCATGTACTGTTCTTTTTTTTTCCTATTCAAAAAATATTCACTGAGTATCTAGTATGTAACAATATGTTACTACCATGGTTTCACTCTTCATTTGAGAAATTTTCCCACCTCAGTTTAAGTGCCACCATTCTTATGGAACAATTCTTAGTATATTAAACAAAGAAACAGTCTTGGCACCGAGCTCTCCCTCCATTAAACCAGGGCTCTATATGTAGATAGGGATGCAGGTACAGTAAGATCAGCCTTTTCTTTTGTGGTCTACAGGGACCCACTTCTCATACATGATTAGAGAAGTGAGTCCTTTCCCTAGCCTGTGCTGTTGTTCTTAACAATATATAGTACTAGCCTTGAGGGTTGGTTTTTTTTTTTTTTAACCTAAATGTGCTATGTACTGTACCTACAAAATTCCATCTTTTTTTTTATATTTTATTTATTTATTTGACAGAGAGAAATATAGCCAGAGAGGGAACACAAGCAGGGGGAGTGAGAGAGGGAAGCAGGCTTCCTGCTGAGCAGGGAGCCTGATGTGGGGCTCAATCCCGGGTCTCCAGGATCATGACCTGAGCCGAAGGCAGTCACTTAACCAACTGAGCCACCCAGGCGCCCCTCCATTTTTTTTTTATATGGACTGTTGTTTTAGACTTTGGATCCTGATCCTGTCTACCTATATATAACCTCTTATCATGCATCTATTTGATGTCTGTTGTGATGTAATTTGTTGTTTAAAAAATACTGAAGAAGCCAGACCTAAGGGCAGAAGTCTTCTTCAAAATAATTTAGAAGCCTCCCTGAAGAAAGAGATTGTCTTTAATATACACTAGCTAAAAGTCCTACTCTAACCCACCTGACCCATATTTCTAAATCTCTGCCAATCTTTTTAATTCGATGTTTTCCACTCTTCCCAACAGTTTACTCTATCGCAAAAGATTGTATGGTTAGTTTACCATGACTCATTATAGGAATTAGTGCTTTTTCCTAAGTAATCATAAATTATCCATTAGTAATCCATTCTAGAATTTTGTTCAGAATCAACGTAAACTGAATCACAAAATTCAGTTTTCCCCCTTTTGAATACCGAGATGACTATGCACATCTCCTAGCAGTCATATTAGTTCTTTAGATATTTTTTTTCTACCTCATCAGAACATTATGCAAACACAGGATTTCCTAATAGCTTTCAACCTTATTCTGCCGTCTTGTGAATTAGTGTTTCAGGCCTGAAGGTCATTGCGTTAGTGTGCTAGGGCTCCTATAACAAGTGCTGCAAACTGGTTGTCTGAGACAACGGTTGCCTCACAGTTCTCTGGAGGCTAGAAGTTCAAAATCAAGCTGTTGTCAGGATTAGTTTCTTCTGATGACCATGAGGCAGAATCTCTTCCAGGCCTCTCCCCTAAATTCTGATGGCTTGCTAGCCATCTTTGGCTTCCTTAGCTTGTAGAAGTGTCACCCAGATGTCTGCCTTCATCTGTATATGATGTTCTCCCTGGGTGCCTGTCTCTAAATTTTCCCTTTTGTTAAGGACACCAATCATAAAATCAGGGGTCCATCACCCTCCAGTATGACCTCATCTTTACTAATTACATCTGCAATAACCCTATTTCCAAATAAGATAACATTCTGAGGTACTGGGGGCTAGGACTTCAACATATGAATTGGAGCAGAGGCATATAGTTTAACCCATAATAGTCATAAAAGCTTTCTTATGAATTTTAAAATACCACTGCTTTAAAGTTTAAGATACATACTTCACTCTTACCATTTCTTGGTAAATTTGAACTAAAAAACAGTAACTGTCTCTTAAGTTTCCTGCCTGCTATTTCTGTTGCCACGAGCTCCTGTCAGAATTTGGCCCAAGGTTGCAGTTCCCCTTATTGTTTTGTTTACCATCTAAGAGCTGATATTGTCAGCAGGGCATGTCAACAATTACGCCACACTCTGCTCTTGAGTTTTGCCTTTGTAAACTTCATCAAGAACACATTATTTATTCCTCCACTTGGCCAGATGACTTGTAATATAAATTCAGGTACAAAAGTATCTCTTCGGGGCACCTGGGTGGCTCAGTTGGTTAAGCGACTACTTTCAGCTCAGGTCATGATCCTGGAGACCCAGGATTGAGCCCCACATCGGGCTTCCTGCTTGGCGGGAAGCCTGCTTCTCCCTCTCTCATTTCCTCTGCTTGTATTCCCTCTCTAGCTGTGTTTTTCTCTGTCAAATAAATAAATAAAATCTTTAAAAAAAAAAATCTCTTCTATCTTAGTACCTAAGGCTCATGGATATTCACCAACATGTTTCACCTACATTATCTTCTCTTTTTTAATATTGGCCTCAGACTCAGCCTTTTTTATGCAAGGGGATCCCCATTTTGGTTACATTCTAGTCATGAGTTCATTCTTTGCTATTCTCAAAGGTAGCTAAGGCTATATTTACCTCATAGGGTCAAAATCTCCTATTTAGTTTGTTTAATTTGTTTCCAACCCATTCTATGCATAATAAGGCCATAATTATTATTTATGACACCCTTCTCAAATATTTTCTTCTGAAAATTACTGGGAACTTGGTGTGTTTACTTATGATAGCTTTTTTGTCCTTCATTCTGGTATCTTAAACTAGGATCCAGAAATGTAAATCTTATTATTATTTTTTTTTATTCCTTCCCTTAGTTCTTTTCTCCCAAAACCTCCCAAATATTCCAGGGTCCCAGTGGTTAACTGGAAAATGAGATACTGCTGTTTCTTGGTGCCTTCAAGTTCTTCTCTGATCCCTAGAGCTGCTTCCTGTGTCTCTTCCAACAGTGTCATTCCTCCTCACATAGAGTAGCAGGAAGGGACTCGAGCAAGCAAGTTCGGGAAGTCTTAGAAGAGTCCCTATGAACATGACCATGACAGATAGACACACACTGAGATGGGCCGGGGCAAGACGAGGTGTAGACACTTGCACACCCTGTAAATAGTTCATTTCCTTATACTTCTCCTCAATGAGAGTCTCTTCATTTTTCCAGATATCTAGGCACCACTTCTCCAGAAGTTATTCATCTATTTTCTGTGAAAAGAGCCTCCTATCTCTAAGTCTTCCTACTAAACTTCTTTTTCCTCTTTTCTATATTTTTGCTATCTTTTCATTCCTTTCATTGTCACAGTCATGGGTCCTGGTTTTCTTCTTAGGTTATTTTCACTGTGTGCCTTTCTCGCTCATGATGAGCCAGAGTTTAGAGGACCTCCACCTTCTCCATCACCCTTTTTTCAGTCAGGGCGACCACTTCATATTCTATGTGCCTGTTGATGACTTCCTAAGGCAGGGGAAGCAACCTCTTTTACACAAGAACCAGTTAAGAAAAAGTGAAGATGTGAAGAAAGCACAGTGCTTTTCATTTGAAATTAAAATCACTTGTGAGCCCTGTGCAGAAAACACAAATATTTATAACTTGGACAGATTATTTGGTTGAGTAGAAAAATGTCATGAAAGGGGCATCTGGGTGGCTCAGTCAGTTAAGTGTCCAACTCTTAATTTCAGCTCAGGTCTCAATCTCAGGGCCATTAGTTCAAACCCCACCTAGTGTGGAGCCCACTTTAAATTGGTTAATTTTAAAAAAGAAAATCACTACTGCCTCTTAAATACAAAAATGTAACAGTTCAGTGTGTTTAAGAAGTAGCCACATGGAGGCAGTAATTTTAATTTTTAATTTTTCATCTTTTATAATTCCATGACCCTTTGAGTTTCTCTACATGTGATAGTTTATCCTTATAATAATCTCTAGGATACATATTTTAAGAGGCTCTGAGAAACGAAGTGACTTGACCAAGATCACTTAGCACATAGCAGAACTGGTACTGGGAATGGTTCCGTTCATTCCAGTACAGCAGTCACTAAATATAATATGTACCTCAGGCACTGTGCTAGGCATAAGGCCACCTTGATAAATTCAGTGTCATCCCCACAGCCAACCCAAGCATCTCTTTCCTCTCCTCCTTTGGCCTGAACAGACTGGAGAGAACAGTACCAGTGCTTAGGAAACACTCATATTTTGAAAATCAGTGCATTCTCATGGGTGGGATGAGCTACCACTTCTTCCCTGAAGCAGTCCACTTAGCCAAACCCTGCTGAACAGTTCCAGGCCCACATGATCACTTACATGACAAGATACTGAGAGTTTGATTCAGACCATGGTGCTACCACTTAATGTGTGATTGTTAAGCAATTGGGGAAACCTCTCAATGCTCAGTATCCTCATCTGTAAAGCACAGATATAAATAGTATCTAGCTTTAGAGTAGTTATGAAGAATAAATGAAATAATATATGTAAAGCAATTAGCTAAGTAACTGGTTCCTAATGGGAACTCAGTCAATGTTAGTTCCATGATTGTTGGTGGTTATTAGTTATGGTTGCCAAATACTCCACTGGAAAGTCTACATTTGCATTTAAATTACCTTAACCCAGATTGCTCCTCACAGGCCTAATGCAAGAAGGTAGAAGGCATCTGCTCTAATCTAGGCCAACAACTTACAAATCTTTTTGATCGTGATTAAAAGTTAAAAATACATTTAATATTATATTACAGTATAGAAGTATTATATCAGGTAATACCAAGTCACAATGCAAAATGTATGTACACTAAAACAGAAGTTTTGTGAAATAATATTTATCTGTACCACATGCAATGTACATAGTAGTTTCAAATTCTAATCTATTTCACTTCTTTAAAAATACCAACTTGACCTACTAAAGTGATTACAAAAACCACAAAGGGGGGTGTAATGCCTTTGGTTAACATGGCTGCCAGATGGGATTACAGTTCTCAAAGCCCTCTGCTGGCCCCCTATCAGTACAGGCCATTTGTTCATTGTTGATTTTCTGCTGTGTGATCAACATTTGGCAGTTTTTCATTAATGAGCCTCTATTTGGGGAAGTGCTTAATTTTTTTTTTATCAGATAATACCCCCCTTTTCATTCTCTCAGGGCAAATAATCAGAGTTGAAGGTATAGTAGAAGGACCACAACAACTCCAAATGTATCAATTTTCAAAAAGAAGATAATCAACAATATTTTTAGTACCTATATGTTAGCCTCTCGGCATGGATATAAGAATAAATATATTAGGTCCCCACCCTTTGGAGCACAAAATCTCGTAGAATAAAGTGTGTCAAATAATCATAGTGCAGTGTGATCACAGTTCCAGTAGAGCTCTCTACAACCCTGGGGACAGTCAGGAATGCTTTTCAGAGGAGTTCACGTTGTTCGTGGATTTTGAGAGCTAAGGAGTTTGTCATGTAAAGAAATGTGAGAATTAGTTCCAGGCAAGGGAACAACGTGCAGAAGTGGTAGATGTTCAGGGAAGACTATCTCAGAATCAGGAACCAACCAGTCAAACTTCACCATAAGCACTTAGGGTCCCATATTCCTTTAGGAAAGCTCAAAATCTTAGCAGAAAGGAGAAGAGCAAGCCAGCACACGGGCAGCCTTGTGCCTTTACTATGTTATCCCCAGTCTTTGTTCTGTCTTGCAATAGAATTCCTCATGTGCAATCAGCCAGCACCTCCGCAGCCCTCAGCTTTCTGAATTCCTTTGGCCACTAAAGCCATTAATGCCCTTCATTTTCTGCTTTGAAAGGAGCGAGGCAGAAATGAAAAAACACCACTAATGATTTTCCTTTTATCAAATTATGTCATATGCAGTTTTGCAACAGATAGCTTAATAATACCACTGTTAACATTTTCAGTCCTGAATAAATACAGAATCATTTTCCTTAATTGAGCAGTTCCTTTGTTCAGGAGGTAATAGAACTGTAACCTCCTGCTCACCACTGTTGTTATCACCAGCTGAAGTTTGCCAGTCATCATGGAGCACTTTTTTTCTGTCAGGGAAAAAACAATATTACTCAAATTACAAAAGTGTTATCTCTAATACTGCCTATCATTTTGGTGCAAGTAGGGATTTTAGGAGAAGTCATTACTTCAGTGGCGTTGGGGATTGTCACAGAATCATGAATTTTTGTTGCTCATGCCATCTATTAAAAATAAACATAATTTCAAAAGGAAAAGGAAAAAAAGAAGCTAGTGTGGCAGTGCTTGATGCTCTACGGCAAAACTATGCCCTTAGTTATTCCAAATGGTTACTAGAGCTTCATTCCTGATGCGATGACCTTGCTCGAAGAACAAACATCATACAAATCGTAGCATTTGCCAGCCAATCAGCCTCCTTAAATACTAGGGCCAATGCATTCCTGATGTTTATACCCCACCCCCAATTCCTTAATTTTATTATATGAATTTGTTTCTCACCAAATGACAATCTTCAAAAGCTTCTTCCATTTGGTATAATTTGTTCATGACACTCGGCTGTGCTCTCCATTTCATTGTGCTTATAATATTTATAATCAGGTGCTGACATTTCATTTAACAGGCGCTCAGTTCATCTTTTTTGTGTGACTGTGCAGCTTTTTGTTTTCTACCGTTTTCTACTTTTATTATATTTACATTTTCCCCCTATGTTAACTTAATTTCAAAAATTAAATAACCAATTCTTTTCTCACTCAATTTGCTCTGATGTTTGCTGCTATCTACATTTCATTCCTCCTTCTGTCTTAATCTCACTTGCCAGTGCATGGGTACAGAGATAAATGTTTTACTCAGTCAAATCCCAAATCTTCAACTAAGGGAAGAGCCCGTAATCAAGGTACTGTATTATCTGTCCTGATGTGTCACTCTTTTTAACCATCTTCATATGAAAGCATATTTGTTACAAGTGACTTATTTCACATTTGTCAAATTATGTCCTTTATTTTCATCCACATTCTGAATTTGCTCTGTGATTCCATTTATAAACACTTGCCATAATATCTCAGACGAACTCATAGGTTACGTAAAAAGATTCATCCGTGTTAAGCAGAAATCACCTACAAAATCCTTTCTTGAGAACTGGTCTCCTGACCCTATAAATGCTTATAAAGAGAGAAGCAGATGAGACAAATGTTATTATGGTGACTTTCAGTCACCTAAAAGCATGGGTTAATTTAACAGTTGACAAATACTAAAGCTTCTCAAAGAACCTTTGTACAGCCAGAGAAGAAACCTCACTTTAGGAAAGCAGTGGCAGTGTCTTTCTGGGGCAGACCCCAGTGACCCCATCACCAGAATGAACACGATCTGGACATTTCTAAGGGGCTCTGTTGTTTTGAAGGTCCTATAGTGTCAGTCAAAGTTTGAGGCTTAGTATTTGCCTTTGGGTTTAGATATTGAATATTTACAATTCACTTGCATGTAGAAATTCTTGCTTTTTCTAGTTAATATAAGTAAGGTCAGTTTATAACATGAGATTCTTCTAGCAGCTTAGCTTTGGCCTTCCCTTAGAAGACATCTGCTTTGAGTGAAATTTTAAGTAACGCCTCCTAAGTATCAGTAAAATGCATATTACTAAATTTATAACTTCTTACTATTTTTCATGGATACTGGGACAAAAAGATGATAATATCATCTTTGCTGGTTTAAAATTATGTCATTTTGGGACACCTGGGTGGCTCAGTTGGTTGGGCGACTGCCTTCGGCTCAGGTCATGATCCTGGAGACCCGGGATCGAGCCCCACATCGGGCTGCCTGCTCGGCGGGAAGCCTGCTTCTCCCTCTCTCACTCCCCCTGCTTGTGTTCCCTCTCTGCCTGTGTTTCTCTCTGTCAAATAAATAAAATCTTTAAAAAAAAAATTAAAAAAATAAAAATAAATAAAATTATGTCATTTTGACATGACACACGAATATTAATTCTAAATCCAGCCTCAGATTTAAGTAGGTGCCGTAAAGTTCTAATTTATTACTTAATGTACATTTCTTGTTGTGTTGACTGGCCAAAGCAGAGAAGTGTTCCTTACTTCTTTCATGAAACCCTGAGAAACTGAGTCACTCCATGTTATGTCATTGTTGCCTTCTGCCCACATTTTTTGTTTCCATGCATCCTTTCTATTTATGATCTTAGCATTCATTTATAAATACTGACTTTACATCAAAATGCAAAAATAGGATTGACTTGGGTGACTTGTTAGGTCCCTCCAACCTAAGATTGTGTGATTTGGAAACACTGTATTGAAAATGCTTATATGTTGCAAACATAAACTACAGATGACCAATATGAGCCATGATTACTTAGATGAATTAACTTGCTGTTACCTCTAAAAGTATATATACAGAGCATGCTTCTTTTTCCCTGTTCAGTGGCATTCCCACATCAAATTATCTCACTCAATTATTTTGGCTTTTGTGAAGGTGTATGGGCAAGTCTTCGCTCTAGCACTCGCCTCATCAGCTCTCCAACATCTTTCATTGATGTTGGTGCGCGGCTGGCAGGCAGGGACCACTCGGCCTCCTTTAGTAACAGCACCTACCTGCAAAACCAGCTCTCGAAACGCCAAGCAGCCCTTTATATATTTGGTGAAAAGTCGCAACTAAGGGTAAGATTTCTTTTTCTCACTTGGAAGCTTTACGGGTAGACGAAAGCAGTTTATAAAACTTATCTCAAACCCACTTTTCTAGAAATTTCAGTTTACAGCATAAATTCTTATTTTGGAGTTAATAATCAATCTCAAAAAAAAATTTTTAACCCATATACATGTATGTATGTATGTATGTATGTATGTATGTCTAAATATACTTGCTCATAATCATTTTAAAAATCAAACATCAGGAATATTAGGAAGTGTACGTACAAAAAAGAAATGAGGCTCTTTCAGGTTGGGGTTTTCCTTTGTCTTAGTTCAGCTTCCATAGGAATCTGTGCCCCTGGCAAAATACATCCCTATTGATAAAGCTACAGGAAGGTAGGAAAGGGAAAAGGAGACTATGGGACTGCATATGGAGACAGGGGAGGGCCAAGACTGTTTTGTAAGCTAATCTTATTAAAAACTTTGAAAGTCTACACATATAGAGACATATGTCCTAAAGCAAGTCAGAAATTTCAAAATATTAGATGCTGATCACCTTTATTCTTACTTTTAAAAGATTGTGCTGAAGAGCTGAAGACTATACTCAGGTCCTACCAATTGTAAAGATAGTGTCTCCACAATCAACTATTCCTTCAGTTTGTTTTAGCAATTTGTACGTTACAAAATAAACTTCACTACCACTGATAGGTTTGTGGGAAATAGGAGTATTTGTTAATTCAGAAATCCCCTCTAAGTTTTTAGCCCAGTCAGCACTGGGCAATCTAGACAGACCTTCAGTTGAACTATGGAGCCGGCGCTCTGAGCAGGATCCCACACGCTTGCTTCTCAAGATGCCAGGGACTGAGTCATCTCTTCTATGGCAAGCTGGTTTTGCTCACTCTTCTCCCACTGCCAGGCCTGCTGCAATCACTTAGTCACAACCTTTTGGGGGAAAGGGCATGAAACTGCTGGGTAATGCTAAGTTTTTAAGTGTGCACATGTGTCTTCTGATACAGCAGAAAAACTTTATATCCAGAAAATAGTTGGAACACTTTTCAACAGTAACCCAGGGTTGCCTGTCCAGCCTCTTTGGGCACCAGTGTCTTTCCCAGAGCATAGACTTTCCACACTTCAGCACACCACTTATTCATGACCTGAATCACTCTCCAAGTTTGTCTCCTAAATTCTCTCCTCTGCCTTGCCTTTGCACGTCAGTCCTCGGATGAGCTGTGTGATCATGCATATATGAGTAAGAAGGACTGACTCCTTGCTATTCTTTCTCCTTTTTCTCCCTCCCTCCCTTTCCCCCATCTCTCTTCTTCCTTTACCCATAAAGTGTTATATTTTAAAAACATAGTTCTACTATCCTGGCACAGTAATTATTGGGATTTTTGTATATTCCATTCAAGCTTTCCTTTTTATTTATGCAATCATATCTGTAGAGTGTAGGTTCTTGTGTGTCTAATGTGTGCCACATTCTGGCTAGCACAGTGCTGTTTAGCTGCACCCAACAGTGTCTTCCACCCACAACGGAGACATACAGGAAAGCAAATAAGTGGAGAACGACCTTTTCTAATTAATCTTGAATTGCCCTTGTTTACCTTTTTCAAAGTACGTATTTTAATACCCTATGCTTAGAAACAGATTCCTCATAACCTAGTATATGTCAACACTGTGGTTAATAGTTCCTGGTTCATAAGATAAGCATACCTAGCTCATGTACAGTCGAGAAATGGAAAGGAACCTGGTTTTCCTGGAAAGTAAACTATCGTTTCTCTATTACAAATTAAAAAAAAAAAACAACAGATAAGAACTCATGTTTACTTCTAAGTTCTTATCTCAAGAACATGTTTCCATGTTGTGTAATAGTCTTCATAATAATTTTAATCACTCCATGGCATCCCCTATTGTTGGATTTTTACATTTATCTTCTATATGTGAAATTGCAGTCTCATTTACAAGCACATAGTTTTTTAATGTTTTTATTCAAATGCAATTCATTGGGGTTTTGTTTCTACATTTTAGATTATTTCTTTAGGGTAGCTTCCTTTTTAAAAGAGGAATTATTAAGACAAAGGAACTTTTTTTGAAATTATTTTTTCTTAATACATATTAGAAATGCTATTAAAAAAGAATTAGGAGTTTTTGCTTTTTAGTTTAAAACTTTAATATACCTTTTTAAAACTACTCTAAAATAACCTGTATAAAACATTAAGCAGGCCATATGCATAAGTCCTTAGCAACAGTTTTTGTTTAATTGTGCCAAAATACAAATAACATAAATTTACCACATTAATGTATACAGTTCAGTAGTGTTATGTACATTCACACCTTTATATACCCATTCTCCACAAAGCAGTTTTACTCTTAGAAAGGCAAACAATCCAATAGAGTGATTTTGGCAGAATGTGAAGAAAGCACAGAGAACGTGAGAAAGCTAATTCATTCTTTGGCATGAAAAAGTTGAGAACTTTTAAATCTTCAGAACTAGAATTAGATTATCAAACAAAATAGACCAAAGGGCCATCAGCTTAGCATTTTTAAATTATAGACACAGCCTCATATGGAATAAATTTCATATGGATTAAAGATGTAAATGCTAAAAGTATTCAGTATAGAGATTGATACATGTGTCGTAGTGAGTGGAAAAAATATTGTCCCAAAGCTAGAAAATACAAAACCTTTCAGATTTTACAGTTTGTAAAATTTTGTATTATTAACCTTAAAAGAGTAACTACAACGTGAGTAGTCTTAGGGCAGTGAGGTGGTGATTTTTATTTCCTTCTCAATGTTTATCTCTACTTTTTTTCATTTTATAATAACTGTGTTTTACTTGCATAATAAGAAACAAATACGTGTATATCTACAAACTTTAATTTGTAGCATTCTGGAACCTCAGCAGTGTATATATACCTTTTCATTACAGTGTATATCTTGGGGAGACATAGTTTACAGTTTGCGATTAATCATGCTGTCCACATATTATTGGTTCCTCTTTAGACTTCCAGGTTCAAGGCCTTATGATTGGCTTATATATGTATTATAACATCCATCAGGTTCCAGCCTACCAGTAGTCTCTCCAGATTCTCAGAATGGCAGCAAGCCAAGCCAAACCGCCAGACCTTACCAAATGGCTCTTTCCAGTAATACTGACACATTAGCCGCACAAGATTGACTTTCTTGACCTCTGCAACCTCTGTAGCTACTTGACCTCAACTAAGTACATTATTAAGTATTGCCCTGTTATAAACAGTGCTCTTTTACATATAACCCTTCATCTGCCTAATTCTCTGCATCTTCACCCACAGAACTTCAAGTTAGAATTTGCTTTAAATTGTGAGTTTGTTCCTGTTGAATTTCATGACATCCGACAAGTTAAAGCCAGTTTCAAAAAATTGATGAGAGCTTGCGTCCCAAGCACCATCCCTACTGACTCAGAAGTGACCTTCCTGAAAGCCCTGGGAGATTCTGAGTGGTTCCCACAGGTACTGTCTGGAGCAGCTTATCTTATAACCCAAGGAAAGTCCAATTGTATATACAGAATTGATATTTGAGGGGAAAAAATGATTGTGTTCCCCTGCTACCTGACACTCTCCCCTTATTGCATGCCCTCTGTAAAGGCCTTCGAGTTCCAGGAAACCATGTAATCTAGAAGATGGGTCTAGAATTTTTCATCCCTGAGCTTTCATCTCTCTGTCACTGAAAACTTGGTCTTCATAGGATGCTAAAGAGGATGTCTTTATTGTTAGATAGAAACTTTTTGATATGCAATAAATTTAATCAACAAATACTTATGGGACTCCTGCTCTGTTATCAGCATGAGGATCCAGGATGGAATGTGATTTCTAGATGACTCCAAGAGCCTTTCTCTTACTTTCTCACCTCCTGTGTATGTCTGCCTTCTCCATGTGTCTAAATTTTAGGTTCACCCTCAGACCAGCCACCAAGGTCATGTTGGAGCCCTAAAGCTCCCCAAGGTTGAGGAAAAACTGCATATCCTTTCTTCAACTCAGTCAAGCTTGGGATGTTTTTAATTAGACTCTTATTGAGAAATTAAGGAGAAATAGGTAGGCCAGCAATATAACCCTCATTTCTCCCAGACCACAGAGGAAGGTATTTATGACATGTATGTCTGAGACACTGAGCAGACATTTGGCCAGAAACATCTCTGCAGTCTGTCCTCCAGCCTTGTCTTTAGCCCACTGGTGCTATGCCTTTTATTCCTTTGCCCCTTGTAGGAGTTCCCAGCCCCTCTAATCCCCTGTTCCTATCTGCCTCCAAGCTTCCTGCCTCTCTTAAGGAGAAAAAAAGAGTTGCTTTCCATAAGCCAGGAAATAAATAGTGCCCAAGGCAGTGACTATTCTCAAGATACTTAAACTATTAAAGAAAGAAAGAAAGAAAGAAAGAAAGAAAGAAAGAAAGAAAGAAAGAAAGAAAGAAAGAAAGGAAGGGAAGGGAGAAAGGAAAAGAAAGCAACCACATAAACAGCTATAAATTGAGATCAGGATATGTTAATGCGTATTATGGCAGTTCACGATATTTTTATGAATACCCGTGGAAGGAGTTTAGGGACTGTTCTGTCCCTAAGCTATGAGCCCCAGCCCCAAACTGTTCCAACACCCAGCCTATCTGTTTCTGGCACATTCTCTGTCCTGCTTCTTACTCCAAAGTGAATCTGTACCAGAAGTTGGTGACAAAAAAAAACGGAAATATCCCCACTTGGGATGTTGGCATTTACAAAATAAACTCAGAGCAAATGCTAAGCCCAAGAAAATTCAGGGCTAGTAATAGCTATGTGATAGAAACAGTGAGTGAGGAGCTTCCCATTGTTGGAGAGGATATGTGCCTTGTTCCTGGGTTTAAAGTAGCCCAGCTCTGTTTAAAATATGGGGGTGGGGGGGTGGGGAGGCATAGGCATTTTGTTGTATGTTAGTTGACAGTTGGATTCATTCTACAAATTATATCAAATGATACTTAAAATGTAATCTTAAACTATAATACACAATTGATTTTGAATCTGTATGCTCTGCTCACAATCTAGTTGCTCATTAGGGACTTGAGTCTGTTGACTTAGCTTAGAAAGTTGAGCACAGATACAAGTTTTCTTCCCATTGACTACACAGTGCAGAGAAGAGCATCTTTTTTATTGTTATTTCTTAAAGATTGTATTTATTTATTTATTTGTTTGTTTGTTTGTTTAACAGAGAGAGAGAGAGAGACAGTAAGAGAGGGAACACAGCAGGGAGAGTGGAAGAGGGAGAAGGAGACTTCCCACCGAGCAAGGAGCCTGATGCGGGGCTCAATTCCAGGATCCTGGGATCATGACCTGAGCCAAAAGCAGATGACTGAGCCACCCAGGCACCCCAAGAGTGTCTTTTTTAAAAGATAAAACTTGGGCACCTGGGTGGCTCAGTGGGTTAAAGCCTCTGCCTTCAGCTCAGGTCATGATCTCAGGGTCCTAGGATCAAGTCCCGCATTGGGCTCTCTGCTCAGTGGGGAGCCTGCTTCCCTCTCTCTCTGCCTGCCTCTCTGCCTATT
Organism: Spilogale gracilis; assembly: GCA_004023965.1. Taxonomy (NCBI): domain Eukaryota; kingdom Metazoa; phylum Chordata; class Mammalia; order Carnivora; family Mephitidae; genus Spilogale; species Spilogale gracilis. The sequence goes on along the minus strand of PITA01008146.1, from coordinate 66,383 downwards.
TGTGATCTCTCTCTCTCTTTTTCTCTCTGTCAAATAAATAAAATCTTTAAAAGAAAAAGATAAAACTCATTTGTCATAAAATTCAGCCCTTTAAAAAGGTGTACAGTGCAGTGCTTTTTAGTATATTCACAAGAGTTGTGCAACCATCCTCCTATCTAATTACAGAAAAATTAAGAGTATCTGAAGTAGAACTGACTACATCATAGAAAAGCACAGTTTAAGTCCAGTAACTGTGTTGGTAGGGTCACTTAGACTCGGTCTTTCCATACTGTGGAATTCTATAGCTCTTCTCCTGGGGGAGATCATGTACGGTCAGTTTATTTCATTGTCTGTCATCTGAACATATTGTTTTAGAATATGTCAACTTTTGAATCATGTCATTGTTTCATCTTGATTTTTTGACAACGAACTTTAGGCATTTAAAACTTATGTGGTTCTTGTGTCCAAATACTTCATCCCTAACTTGCTTCATTATCTAAGGTTGATAATGGGTCTGTCAGTTCGCAGTGCTCAGAAAGTGCCCGGTGTAATTGTGGCCTCCTTTCTTATCTCTTAGCTTCACAGGATAATGCAGCTGGCTGTGGTTGTATCAGAAGTCCTTGAGAATGGTTCCTCAGTTTTGGTCTGTTTGGAGGAAGGCTGGGACATCACTGCACAAGTAAATTATTAAAACTTATTCTTATATACTTAGTTTTAGATTTATATTTAAATTCAGTTGTTTTTAAATTCTGCCAATGAATCTTTTGTATAATGACTAATGTGTTTATAGAGAAAGTCCTGTGTTAAAAACCACATAGTGTCCATCAGAAAGCTCTGTGCCCTGCACTTCTGGCGCTGTCTGAGCCTGGAGCTCTGGCCCAGGGCATCGGACACCCACGTCACAGACACCACATGCGATCATACAAATAGGGCCCTTGATCAGAGGGTAGGACATGGACCATCCTTCCTGGGTTTTGTCAGTCCTTTCCCTGGCTTTCAATAAGCTCCTCTTTCACCCATTCCAGAGTGAAGAAAGAAAAGTATAAATATAAACTAGGTAAGATGTTAATCTATACCTGCCAAAAAGTAGATAATAGGTTTGAACTGATCCTCTAGCCTTATTAGTTAACCTCTAAGAGAGGGCTACAGTCAGAACACTATTCAGGTAAAGATTAAAATCATAGTTGCCTGAAAGAAAACGTGTAGCCAAAATGAATTTGAGTTTTCATTTTTACTGGAAAGGTTACAGAATTAGTTTGATTGGCCGTCCTGGGGCGGTTAGTGAACAGATCTGCTGTGCAGGTGACTTTGTCTGTCTTAGTAACAAAATTTTTTCAGGACTGAAAGTAATGAAGTATCCATCCTGCCTGTGCCCTAGGTGACATCCCTGGTCCAGTTACTCAGTGATCCCTTTTATAGGACACTTGAAGGCTTCCGGATGTTGGTCGAAAAGGAATGGCTCTCTTTTGGTCATAAATTCAGCCAGCGGAGCAGCCTGACCCTCAGCTGTCAGGGTAGTGGTTTTACTCCAGTCTTCCTGCAATTCTTAGACTGTGTACACCAGGTAAGTAGAACAGACTTCAGTTGATCTTGAAACAAAGGAAAGAAAAGAACTAGCATTTATCGCGCATTGCAGAGTCGTGTCAGGGGCCCTCGTGTCATGACTCCGATGCACTCTGCCATTAGACTTGTGGAAATCTTAGCAGTGGGTTCCTGGGAATAGAGAAGGAAAAGAACTAGTTGGTTTCTGAAACTTGGATAGCTGAGTGTCTATTGGGCTGACCCCCATGTGAAGTGGCCAGCACTCTATATGGTCATCTCCCAAGAAGAGGAACACACTTGGGTTTGTTGTCCAGGAAGGTTTGGTCTATGGTAGAACACAGCCAGTCTCTCTAGGTGATGGCAGAGCCTGAAATCCAGCAGGTGGTCTTCTCAAATTGGGAGGACCTTATCTTGTGCCTAGGAATACAGAAGGTAGAGCCTAACCTTTGAGAAAGAGTCAGGGCCCAATCAAGCGAGCCTGTGAGGTTGAGAGCAGTGCCCTAGGTCTACTCAGTGACCTAATCAGGGCTAATCAAGAGACCAGACAGAAACCCAGGTATATAATCCAGTCAGACCCAGTGGGAGCAGGGGTTGGGGGAGATGTGAGTGCTCTAGGCTCCCTCCTACCCTCCTCTCAGGCACATCAGATAAAAACGTCCTAATGGGGCCTGAATCAGAATTGGGCTCAAGAATTGCAGGGTGCTGGGTTTGCTAAATTGGCCTCAGAAAACAGAGCTGACATTTCCAGCTTTGTTTCATCTGCACCACAACAGCGAATGGGTTCTGGCACGTCAGACGTATTTGTCAGAACAGTGAGCCTCTTTGAAATAGATTGGCCTCAGATATCTAATGGAAGGAGAGGTAGAAATGTTTTTAGGACCAGAACTGAAACTGGATCTTCTAAAGAAGCCACGTTGGTGTATGGGTTTTGTTTTGGTTGGATGTTTATATTCTATTAATTTTTTTGATCAACTTTATTAATTCACTATATAGTTTTTCATTTATTTAAAGTATATACAATTCCATAGTTTTTAGTGCATTCACAGAGTTGTGTAATTGCCACAATCAATTTTAGAACATGTTACCACTCCAAAAAGAAACACTATACCCATTAGCAGTGACTTTCCATCCCCTCCCACCCCATCCCACACATACACATACTGTCTTGGTTGTTTTTGATTACGCTAATAAGCTTCTTAGGTAAAAGATCTATTGAATAATTTCAATTGATTCTGTCTGCGCAGCATCTGGAGAAGCTGATCACAAGGTTGGGCTTACGGCAAATGATGTATTTGTTTACTATTTGAATATGCCTTTTTATTTCATACTCCTTTTGACGAATAGATGAGGGAGACATTTGGAGTCCATTGTCTCTGAAACAGAAAATTTAACTGAGACCAAAGGAGAAGAGCAGGCATCTTTTTGTCATGTCTGGATAGGTGAAAGCATATGAGTTCTTCATGAAAGCACTCCTTATTGCCTTGCTTATTACCTTATATTGCTTACCAAATGTACTAGGCTGTCTACCTTAAACTTACACAGTGATGTGTGTCAGTTATTGCTCAATATAAGGGAGGCAGGTAAAAGCAGCTACAGACGATATGATTTCATTTATAGGAAATTCTACAAAAGGCAAAACTGTAGTGACAGAAAACAGACCAGTGGTTGCTTGGGACCAGTGGTCAGGGGCCACAAAGGGGCATGACCAAACTTTTTAGGATGAGGGAACTATTCTGTCCTAATTGTGGTGGTGTTTACACAAATGACTAAAGCTAATCAAAAATAATCAGGCTTGGGGCACCTGGGTGGCTCAGTTGGTTAAGCGACTGCCTTCGGCTCGGGTCATGATCCCGGAGACCAGGGATCGAGTCCCACATCTGGCTCCCTGCTAGGCAAGAAGCCTGCTTCTCCCTCTCACTTCCCCTGCTTGTGTTCCCTCTCTGGCTGTGTTTCTCTCTGTCAAATAAATAAAATCTTTAAAAAATAATAATAATCAGGCTGTATGCTATAAATAGGGAAATTTTATTGTATGTAAATTGTATATCAATGAACCTGAAAAGCAAAATTTTAATGAGTAAGTCCAACATCTCAGTTAACTGGAGTTCCAGAAAAAAGAGCAGCTATCTAGTTTCTCCAAAGAAAAATGTGTCGGTCTGGTGCCCATAGAATACTTCCACGCCTGGCTACATGCTCTTTAGAAATAGGGCAGGAAATGGGTCCATGGAGATTTCTCTTAAGTGTGCAGATTTTTTCTTTATCTATGCTATTTTCAGTTTCAAGCCTCATCACTAACCCAGTTGTGCTTGCCGTTCCCAAGTCCAGAGCTCATCAAGAGGACAAGCTTCTAATCCCTTGCTCTCAAGGAGGCAATCACATGACTACATTGGGTAGGAATGGACCCAGGAGATCTCACCACTTCCTCTATAGACTTAGTCCTGATTTTTGGCTCCCATTTCACTCCTATTATATTACTCAGCTCTTGGGCCTCTGAGTCCTGAGCTTCTCTGGGTTTACAGGGCAAGCCATTACCTTCTCAAATCATTTTCATCCTACAAGCATCCCAGTGTAGCTTATCATCTTCTATCATTTATTGCTATTCTTCCTTTTATTTTCCATTGTTCATAAATGTACTGAATTTTTTAAAAGATTTTATTTATTTATTTGACAGAGAGAAACACAGCTAGAGAGGGAACACAAGCAGGGGGAGTGAGAGAGGGAGAAGCAGGCTCCCTGCCAAGCAGGGAGCCCGATGCAGGGCTCAATCCCAGGACCTCAGATCATGACCTGAGCCGAAGGCAAACGCTTAACAATTGAACCACCCAGGCACCCTAATATACTGAATTTTCTTGACCTGCTACTGTCTCCCTTCCCATTCTCCCCACCTCGTTTTAGATTTTTTTTACCTTACAAAAATTCCTTTACTTTAATTAAGGGAGGGTTGCAGGGGGCTGAGTGTGTATGGCCTAATTTGGCTTAAGTTAAAAGCATTATTAAATATGTTAAATATTCATGTTCAGCTTGCAGAATTGTGCATACCTAAACATGAGAGTCAACAAAAGAATCCACTCACAATCAGTAAGAGATGAGAGGTTCTTATAAAAGACATACTGTCCTTGAAAATGAGAACATCATTCTACCCCAAGTATAATAATAATTACTTGATATGGAATATTTATATTTTATTGTTGGGGGTAAGTAGGAGTGTGAGTAGTCTAGGATTGGAAAGTAACCTGTATGTTGTGAGTACCCCTTAAGTGGTGTAAACAAAGTAAATTAATATAAGCAAAAGTGAAGTATAAATTAAATTCCTGTTGTCTTTAGAATATATTACAATAGATGCCAAAAATGATGTATGTTATCTAAAACATTTTAGGATATATGTTTAATTTCTAGTAACTTCTTGTTTTAAATAATGAGCTAAAATTCAAATGGTCTATATAAATTGAGCTTTACAATGGCCACAATCGCCAAACTGTGGAGAGAGCCAAAGTGCCCTTCAACAGATAAATGGATAAAGATGTGGTACATATATACAATGGAATACTATGCCTCCATCAGAAAGGATGAATACCCAACTTTTGTAGCAACATGGACTGGATTGGAAGAGATTATGCTGAGTGAAATAAGCCAAGTAGAAAAAGTCAAGTATCACATGGTTTCACTTACTTGTTCAGCATAAGGGGTAACATAGAGGACAGTAGGAGAAGGAAAGGAAATGGGAAGTAGGGTAATTCAGGGAGGGAAACGAAACATGAGAGACTTTGGACACAGAAACAAACTGAGGGACTTGGAGGGTGGGGGTGGAGGGATGGGAGAGCCTGGTGGTGGGTACTAAGGGCACCTATTGCATGGAGCACTGGGTGTGGGACATGGGCAATGAATCTTGGAACACTGAAAAAATAAAATAAATTTAAAGTCAAAAAAATAAAATAAAAATAAAATAAATTGAGCTTTAATGATAGCTCAGTTATTTCTAAGTGAGTCCTTCGCAAACTGTAGAAAATAATACTGTTCAGGGCCTAAAGACTCCTTTAGTATGAATTTAAATCTGGTTGTACCAGATTAAAATTTTTTATAGACTTTTTTAAAGATTTATTTATTTTTAGAGAGATTGCAAGCAGGGTAATGACAAAAGGGGGAAGAGACAGCGAGCAGACTCCCCACTGAGCATGGAGCCTGATGTAGGGCTCTATCTCACAATGCTGAGATCATGTCTTGAGCTGCATTCAAGAGTTGGACACCTAACTGACTGAGCCACCCAGGTACGCCAACATTAAAAAATTTTAAGTTAAAATATGAATTTTTAGAAATTTGCCTCAGCCCTCTTTTGCCTTGGTACCCTCACACATACAAACCTGAGTGGAAACAAGTCATGGCAAAGCAGGCATATGACCTTAATTGCAGTATTTAAAGGATGCTTGGCTCTGATAGGTATCAGCCTTGGTGAAGCAAATTACTTTGTGCTGAAAAGGAATTGTTTATTCATTCAAAAACAGAAGACTGTAGAAGACTGTAGTTAACAAATAGTGCTTCTGATTCTTGCTGACTTAATTATAAGGTAGTGTTGCATCATCTCCTACATACTAGTTTTAGGCATTAGAAAACGCCTTCTTTGAATACCTTTCAAGTGAACACTAGTGCCTTACATGACTCCAACTTTTGCCAGACAATTCGAATTACTGCTGTCCTCAGTCTCTCAGGGGCACAAAACAGAGTCAGGCCCAACAACATTAAAAAACAAACAAACAAACAATAGCAAGGAAAAAAACGTGCAAAATTACGCAGCAGCAAGCAAAACTCCCAGGTGGAATGTGTTCACTGCTTATTAACCATTTCTAACATGCAGTCTGTGGACATGTGCCTAGACTTGTCCATTAGTACTAATAGAGTTACAAAGAAAACAGATGAAGCACTGATCTTAAATTAGAACTGCCTCATCATATAAAAAGCCATTGTTTATGCCAGTATGTCCAGGTGTCAGATGGATTATAAATGCTAGATCACTGTTTCATAATAGCAACATCTGGCAAATTTTTTGTTGCTTCTAAAGAAATTGGCTTAATTCAAATGATATCATTACAGGATGCTTCCTTTTCTTAAAATAGTTGAACCAAATTCAAAAAGAAATACATCCAAAATACAAAATGAAATTTTTACCTAAAATTTATTTTTAAAATATGATACCAAGGGAACAGATATGTATAATATGAACAAAAACATGAAGTATAGGAAAGCATCTCCTCTATTTCAGTGTTAGAGTAGATCTTTGAGTGTTTCTTAGAACTTTTTCATTATTTCCTACCTTGAGAAAAACAAATAACAGTTATAACTTTGCTTTTGAAGTTTATTCAAGTTGTAAACTGACTTGCTGTGGTCTGGCTGTGCGATGTGGTTCTCCTCACAGTTACCATATGCCAGCACTATTCTAGGTCCTATTCCAAAATGAAAAGCTATTTGTCTCTTGAAGATATGAACTTTCTTGGTGAGCACATGTGTGAGGAGCTAAGCTGCCCTCACAGTTTAGTTACTCTAAAGTTTATCCATTAATACTGGCAAAATAACTGCAGTTAATGGATTAATGGTATATTCAAAGTTTCTGGTATCTGCCCATTTCGCATTCATTTGAAAACTGGCAGAAATCGACATAATCCAAGATGATATCAAAGCAATTTTACCCTAAATTTTTTAATATTTTGAGCCCATAAATCTGTCTTTACATAGCAGTCTTTTAGTAAGAACTGATTAGTCTTACTAAAAATTAGTAAGTACTAATTTTTGATCTTTAACAAATTTGTTAACCTCTCTGTGGTTTGGTCTCTAGATAGATACATGGACAGATAGCTATCAGAAGGATTACAAATCTTATGTAAAGCAATTGGCACAGTAGAAACTGCACAGTTAATGTTTATTAAATATTTATCTTGAAATAACAAAAACTAAAATTAGTTACCTGTTTTTCTAGGGGGTGTCCATCATTCCCAAGGTTTTTCCAATGTTGATACCATTCTATATAGGGTCTCTTATAGCTTAACATTTCTAATTCTTGAAAGCAGAATCCAATGTTAGCATACTATATTTTATTCCCAAAATGTTGATCTTTCCTGGGATTTGAGTCATAGCTTATTTTATGGGCCTTTAAATTTTATAAAGTACTTAGTGACACATGGGCAAAAAATAAGACCCTATAAAGTCATGTTTCTCCAAATTCCATTTCAGAGTCTCTTCTTATAAATAAGTGAAATTGGCAGGTTTCACTCCATAATGGAAAACAAAACTAAAATACTTCACATAGCTTTGTCTTTTAAATTTGTATATTTTTATCTTCCATCAAGATAAATATAAAATTATTTTGGACAACAGAATCCAGATGATGCCTGAGAAAGGCCTAAAACTCTACTCATCTACATATTTGGGGGAATGCTCATATAGAATTAATTTATAGGCTGAGATGCCTATCATTTCCAATTCTACATTATAAAATAAGGTTAAATTTATTTGAAGCAGATTTGCCTTTAGGCCTCAAAAAATCTCATGACCAACAGTAGAGAAAAACAATGAAACCAAATGCTGTTCTTTGAAAAGATCAATAGAATTACTAGCCAGACTGATCAAAGAAAGACATAAAATACCAATATTAGAAATGAGAAAGATGACATCACTATGGATTCTATAGATATTAAAAGGACCAAAGGGATATTATGAATAATTTTGCACCAATAAAATCAGTAATTTAGATGAAATGGACAAATTCCATGAAAGACACAACCTACCACGCTCACTCAGGAAGAGATACATAATTTGAATAAGCCTGTGTCTATTAAGGAAATTGAAATTGTAGTTAAAATCTTTCCACACTGAAAACTTCAGACCCCTGTAGCTTCACTGGTTAATTCGGCCATGTATTTAAGGAAAAAATAATAGCAATTCTACAAAAGCTGTTCCAGAAAATAGAAGCCAAGGGAATACTTCTCTCACCTCAGTCTATGAAATAAGCATTACCCTGGCCTGACAAAGACAACAGAAGAAAACTATAGACCAGTATCTGTGATGATCACACATTCAGATTTTCTAAACAAAATTTTAGCAAATAAAATCCAACAGTATATTTTAAAGATAATATACCATGGTCATGTGACATTTATCCCAGGAATGCACACTTGGTTACACATTCAAAATCAATCAAAATAATTCACCATATTAAAAAAGAAAAACGATATGGCCATCCCAATAGATGGAACAAGCCATTTTTAACATCCGTATCCTTGTAAAAATGTTCAGAAAACTAGGAATAGAACTTCCTCAAACTCTAAACAGTATCTATTTTTTAAGAACCTACAGCTAACATCATACTTAATAGTGAAAGACTAAATGCTTTTCCCCTAAGATCAGGAACAAGATGTGAATGTGTATTTCACCATGGATATTCAACATTGTACTAAATTAAGGTCCTAGCCATGCAGTAAGCAAGAAAATGATGATAATAAAGACGTCCACATTAGAAAATAAGTGAAATTATTTTTATTCCATGCAACACAATTGTCTATGGAACCTACAAAAAACTACTAGAATAAGTGAATTTAGCAAGGCTACAGAATACTTTATCAGTATTCAGAAATCACTGGTATTTCCACATACTAGCAATGACATTGGAAAATTAAAATGTAAAAATTATTATCTTTACAGTAGTATCAAAAAACATGAAAGAAATCTAACAAAATATGTTAAAAGCCTAGACCCTGAAAACTACAAAACATTACTGAGAGAAAGTAAAGACTAAAGAAATCAAGAAATATCTCTTGTTTATGGGTCAGAGGATTCAGTATTGTTGAAATGTCAATCTCCCCAGATTGATTTAAAGATTCAGTGCAATCATAATCAAACTCCCAGGAGGCTATTTTGTAGAAATTGGCAAGCTCATTCTAAAATCCATATGGAAATGCAAAGAATCTAGAATAGCCAAAACAACTTAGAAAAAGAACAAAAATTGACTAGTACTCTCTGATTTTATTATAAAGCTACAGTAATCAAGATTGTGTGATAATTAGTATAAAGATAGGTCAATGGAACAGAATAGAGTCCAGAAATAGTCCCACACTATATGTGATATGTGGAAAACTGATTTTCAGTGAAGGTGCAAAAGCAATTGATAGAAAAGGGATAGTCTTTTCAACAAATAGTGCTAGATAACTGGATATCCAGATGTAAAAACAAACAAACAAACAAAAAGCACTTTGATCCAAATCTAGCACCAATATAAAAGTTAATTCAAAAGGGATCATAGACCTTAATTAAGGCCTAACATTATACAATTTCTAAAAGAAAACATAGGAAGATGAGGTGCCTGGGTGGCCCAGTCATTAAGCATCTGCCTTTGACTCAGGTCATGATCCTAGGGTCCTGGGATTGAGCCCCTCATCAGGCTCCCCACTCAATGAGGAGCCTGCTTCTCCCTCTTCCTCTGCCTGCAGCTCCCCCTGCTTGTGCTCACTCTCTGTCTCTCTGTCAAATAAATAAAACTTTTAAAAAAAGAAAACATAGGAAGAAATTTTTGTGATCTTGGGTTAGGCAAGGGTATCTTACATTCAACACCAAAAGTATGATTTATTAAAAGAACAAATTCATAAATTAGACCTTGTTAAAATTTAAAACATTTGTTCTTTAAAAATCTCTGTTGATCAAATGAAAAGACAGATCATATATCTGCTTAAAGGGCTTGTATCCAGAATAGTTCAAGAATTCTTGGGGCACCTGGGTGACTCAGTCAGTTAAGCATCTGCCTTCAGCTCAGGTCATGATCTCAGGGTCCTGGGATTGAGCCTGGTGTCGGTGTTGGGCTCCCTGCTCATCAGGGAGTCCAAGTCTCCCTCTCTCTGTGCACCTCCCCACAACCCCTACTATGCCTGCTCCTGTGCATGCATGCATACTCACTCGTTTTCCCTCTCTCTCTTTCTCTCTCTCTCTCTCTCTCTCTCTCTCTCTCTCTCTCTCTCGCACATGCACGCAAAAACAAAATCTTCAAAAAAAATTAAAACTTAAAAAATAAGAATAAAATGATAAAGCAATACTTAACAGAAGGGGAAGGAAGCATGTGGATTTTGCTTTTTGGAGACCACTGTGGTATTTTATAGCTGAAGAATCTAGGTGTCCCATTGATAAAAAGGAAAAAAAGCCAATGAACTAGAAAACCTGAGTCCCTGGGAGATAGGACTGAATGGAGAAAGTATAATTTTTCTTTTTTACTGGAAATCTAAGAACCATATTTTGTCATGCCAATACAATCAGGTCTTTTTTTCTCATTTGGTAAGAAGACATTTCAGAAAACAGAATTGAGAGCCCAGAAATAAACCCACACATATATGGACAATTAATTTACAACAAAGGAGCCAAGAACATAAAATGGAGAAAGGACAATCTTCAACAAATGGAAAAACTGGACAGCTACATGCAAAAGAATGAAACTAGACTAGACAGCTTACACCATATACAAAAATTAACTCAAAATGAATTAAAGACTTGAATGTAAGACCCAAAACTTTAATAAAATTCCTAGAAGACTCCAAAAGCAAGGGAAGCAAAAGCAAAAATAAACAAATGGGACTACATCAAACCAAAAAGGTTCTGCACAGTGAAGGAAACATTAAAATGAGAGGGCACCCTACTGAATGGGAGATGATATTTGCTAATCATCTATCTGATAAGGGGTTCATGTTCACAATATATAAAGAACTATAACTCAGTCATTAAAAAAAATGGACAGAGGATCTAAATAAACATTTTTCCCATGTTTCTTAATGTCAGATTCCAAATGTGGCTTTCTACGCATTAATCAACCCAGCATTCATGTCAGTCTAACTTATTTTTCATGGAAGAAATCCTCACATGCATGTTTCTTAAACTGTGGCTAAAGAATTTAAAAAAAAAAAAATTGCTCTCTATCTCCTTTCCTACTTCCCATAGACCTGATAATTACCCCAGTGTAGAGGCAGACTGTTTCTCGACTTGCGGCAGTTAGTGCCAGCAGGTGTCCTTGTGGCATGTAGACACATAGACACACGCACAGGGCCCCAAGCATTGACACCGTGATGCTCTCTAAGCACCAATTCCAGTTCAAGCAGGGTGACTGCCAAGTGGCCTTGAGAAGTGTCTAACCTTTCTAACATAATTGTAGAGTCCGGGATTTGTGGTGAGGCCAGTCACTCAGTACAGTGAGCTATGAAAGTATTTTTCCACTTGTAGTAGTCCTAGCATATGATCTCCCTGAAATGCCTGTAAGTTCAACTTAAGGTCATATTCATTATCATTCCCATTCTACTTTACCTTATAAGTGGGTCTTCAGAATCAGATACTTAAGCACATGAAGTATCAGAATAATCAAGGAAAGATACAGATATGTATAAGGCAGTGCTTTCTGTGGAGAGTATTTATTGAGAAAACGGTTTTGTTATTTGGAGCTTTGTTTAATAAAAGTTTTTTTTTAAGTTTTTAGAACCTGTTATGGACTGGGTCCATAGAAATAGCCCTAAACTCTTCTTCCCCTGTGACTAACAGGGTTGATTCCAGTGTCTGTTGAGGCAAAGTTGTTCTTGGAGCTCACTGTCCTTGAGCACATTGCAGATTCCTCCTCCCTGAGACTCTCAGATGGAAAGGAATCAAGTTCCATCCTGGGCCTGTCTCCTTCTATCCTACCACCCACAAGCTGAGTCATCCCCTCTCTATCGTGTGCACACTGGCTATTGGGGTGGTGCCATTGATTCCAAAACAGGAGGTCAGACTAGAGAGCGTGCAGTTCCAAAACCCTGGAATAGGGCACACCACCTGGCTGTTGAGGGCCATGTCACAGTTGTCCCGTGGAATGTTCTCCCATTTTATGAAGATCCAATGCAACAGGAAGTGGCTGAGAGCAAGGAAGCAGCTCCACAATATATAAGCCCATTGAATGAAAGTCACACTCTCTTTTAATATGTTTTCTAAAATCCATTTTATTTTATACTACTTAAGAGCTAAAATTTTAGTTCATTTAAAAAGCCGATAAGAAAATGTTGTGGAGGGGCAAAAACCTTCAGAAAACTAGGTTTCTAACCAGATGATAAAATTTGATAAATTAATGATACCCAGATCGTGACTTTAAATTCTCACTGATCTATATTAGGCTGTAACATCAACATATTACACACAGGCCTGCTCACTTTGTCTGACCAAATGTAGACCTACATTGTCAAATTAAACATGGAGAGAAAAGCTGGCTTCTAGACAGCCTGAGTAACATGTTCATTTGCAACAGCTTTTAGACAAATATAATTATGATTGGAACTTATCTCAACCAAACAAAATTCTCCAATGGTCATGAGAGATTGAGCAATACAGAGGTGAGATCGCTAGGTGGATTGGAGTGTCACAAGGTCATCAGCCTACCATCCGCGAACATAAGATGGCTCCAGAGTCGCCATACAGCTTGTCTAAAGTACACTGTAGCTCAGTGACCGTTCCAAGCTCTGCCTTGCTCCCTCTCCCCCATATCATGACTTCATCCTTATTCCTACGTCCAGTGACCTCACTACCAAACTAAATGATGACAAATTAGGTTAAAAGGCATAAGCTCTTCCCCCTTGCCTTGGCACTTGAAATCTATTTCTTCTAATCTACTCTTCTGTCCCTCCTCATTTCCAAAGCTATTCTCTATATCTGAGCCCTTAGCGTCATTCATTCTTGCTTTCCCGTGCCTTGCTCTCTTAGTTATCGGATCTCATGCCACAGTTTGTTCTCTCTCTACTGGCTTCTCCTACATTGTCTTCAGACAGCCATAAATTTCTTTTGTCCTGAAAAGATCCCTTGCTATCCTCTAAACTACCACCTCCTCTTCTCATTCCTTTCACTAACAAACTTCTCTGTACAATTCTTCTTGTTTTATTACACACTATTCTACATTTCAGGTGCCTGAAAACCAAGTTGTGACTTATGGTAACGTATGTCTGTTGAGTACCTAGCACAGTATAAAGCAGTGAATGAGGCACAAACCTTGGGTTCAAATTTGGTCTCACTGGTTACTATCAAATGACCTTGGTAAATTACTTAACTTTACTCATACTCAGCCTCTTCATTTCTAAAAGAGGTGGGTGTGGGAATAATAATGCTTATCTTCAGAGGATCTGAATAGGGATTTTTCCAGAGAAGACATGTATTATGAGTATAATAGCCAACGAGTATTATGAGAAGGTGTTCAACATCACTAATATCAAGGAAATGCATAATCAAAACCACAGTGAACTATCACCACACGCCTATTAGGATGGCCAGTATCATGAAGACAAGAGGTAATGAGTGTTGGCAGGATATGGAGAAAAGGGGGCCCTTGTGCATAGTTGGTGGGAATGTAGAAAAAACTAGTCATAGTTATAAGTAGTTATAAAAGGAATAAGTTCGGGAATCCAATGTACAGCCTAACTGTAGTTAACAATTCTATAGTATAGACTTGAAAGTTGATACAAGACTGGATCTTAAATGTTCTCATAAGAAAGAAGCTAATTATGTGAGGTGATAGAGGCATTAACTAATCCTACTGTGGTAATCATTTCATAATAGATAATGTGCATCATATCATCACATTGTATACCTTAAATTGACCATGTTATATGTCAGCCATATCTCAATAAAGCCAGGAAAGAATAATGCCTATGTTCTTGTTATGGAAACTAAATGAAATTATGTTTATAAAAACCCCTTGGGGGGCCTGGGTGGCTCAGTTGGTTAGGCAACTGCCTTCGGCTCAGGTCATGATCCCAGAGACCCGGGATCGAGTCCCACATCGGGCTTCCTGCTCGGCGGGAAGCCTGCTTCTCCCACTCTCACTCCCCTTGCTTGTGTTCCCCCTATGGCTGTGTTTCTCTCTGTCAAATAAATAAAAATCTTTAAAAAAAAAAATAAAATAAAATAAAAAAAAATAAAAACCCCTAGCATGGTGTCTGGCACGTAGTATGCACTCAAAAAGCCTGGTTCCCTTCCCATCTCCACTCATGGTAAAGGTTCAGTTGATTGACCACAGGGCCTCCCACATATTTCAGATCACCATTCAGTGGCATGGCATCCAGTTTTTATTAAGTTTGATATTTACTCTTCTTTCTTTTAAGATTTTATTTATTTATTTGACAGAGAGAAACACAGCTTGAGAGGGAACACAAGCAAGGGGAATGAGAGAGGGAGAAGCAGGCTTCCCGCCGAGCAGGGAGCCCGATGCGGGGCTCAATCCCAAGACTCCAGGATCATGACCTGAACTGAAGGCAGATGCTTAATGACTGAGTGATCCAGGCAGTCCCTGATTTTTACTCTTTTCTTTGTCTTGTGTGTTTCAGGTTCACAACCAATATCCAACGGAGTTTGAATTCAATCTCTATTACTTAAAGTTCTTGGCTTTCCACTATGTATCTAATCGCTTTAAAACATTTCTTCTGGATTCAGACTATGAAAGATTAGAGCATGGTATGTGTTTGCACTCCCTTGTTCCATTTTTTTGTTAGTTTTGCATGTTTTTAATTAAAATCTCTAATAACATACTACCCCCAAGTGTAAGTGGCAAGGCCACTTTAGGGTTTTACCCTGAACTATAAAAGTAGAATAGATATGAATGAGTGCCCACATTCTCCGATTATGTGCTGTGCTAACTCTTAGGGACTGCAAGTGGTCATCCCAATAGCACCATAGAAAGATGAAATCTGCTTTCTATTTTAACATCTTAAAGTGGTATCACTGTTTGAAGAGAATGTTTGACTTAATTTTTCCATCCCTGGTACAGTCAGTCTGGTAGGAAAATTGCCTGCCCTTGGAGGCCGTTTGAATAGCAGGAAAGGCCATGGGTCTGGAGCAAATAGACCAGGATTCAGGCCCAGCATTCCCAGTACCAACTGAGTACTACTTTGGACAAGTTAGGTGCCTTTACAAGTTTCCTCAGTGTCCTCATCTCTAAAATGATGACAATAATAGCACCTACCCCTTTGGCCATGATGATCATGTGAGGAAATAGTTATAAATTTCTTAGCACAGTTTCTAGCTTTTAAGAATCACTCACTGAATTTTAGATATCCCCATCATTATTAAAATTTTTAATAGTAGTAATACTTGTAAAGAGTAGATTTTGAAAGTCAGCCCCTGTGAAAACATTCTCCACAGGGATTTAATTGTTGTTAAAGGGAGAAGGGAAGGGATGATACACAGGATCTTGTTAAGAAGACAGTAAAGAAAAAAAAATAGCTATTTTCAATATATGTACCTGGATATTCATAAAGAGAACTCTTCTAGTGGCTGAAAATATTTACTGATGTTCTTGGTTTAAAATATGAAATCCAAAAATGTTGCAGTTCCGGTGTATGCTATTAAATGGTGTAGTAGGATATTTCATACTTTTGGTAAAGGAGACAACACTGGTTCTTATTTATACTCCAGACCTTGGTTGACTCGTAGAATTGTCATTCCACACGTCATAATCAGAAACCAATTTCTTAAGCACTGTGTGTTGGAAAGATTTAAAGGAGAACTGATTACATTGGACATTGGAGTCACTTGGAGAACTTTTTAGATGACCACTATCTGGGACCCATCCTCAGAGACTCTGATTTAGTGGTGCGAAGCAAGACCTAAGCACTGGGATTTTTTTTAAGCCCTTGATTTTTCTGATGTGTAGCCAGGGTTGAGAACTACCACCCTGGATTCTGCAGGTGAAAGTTAAACAAGAAACCAAAATTAGTCTTGGGGACCTCTTGTAGGGTTTTGTACAGCCCTGGGCTTGAAACATTCTTTTCTGATCAACTGGTAAAATGCTTGTTGACTTCTGACTGAACCATTTCATTCAAAGCAAGATAGCACTACTGAGAGAGGCACCCTTCCTGGCCCTTTGAAGAAATATCCTCCTTCCTCACCTTTACACATCTCTGTTAAAACCAGAGTGAGCTCCTGTGAGTGGCACAGTGACAGTTTGATAGGTACAAGGATAGGATCAGAAAAGTCCTGAAGCAACCCCCTCTACATTTGGTTTTTGTTAAGTCACCCAAAGATACAGACCATACCCTTCTATCATCCCAAGTCTCCATGACCATGATTTACAGTATATATAAACTACTAAACAAGAAGAGACTTTAAATGGCTTCATAATGAACAGCTGACGACTGGAAAAAGAAACCTAAAATTATGTTTTTAACTGAACTTCATCACATTAACTCAAAGTCCTTCCCTTTTCTCCTGAAAAATGTGTAGAATGACTCCTGGCGTGGAGTTCTATGAATCTAGATAGAGATGTAGGATGTGGATTAGAAGAGGGTCATGATGTACTGCTAAATACTTGGAAAAACCTTATCAGATGTTTTCCTTCCATTTGGGTTTGTTTCCCTATAGTGGTAAGTTTATTCCTGTCCTTAGCTTTACAGTGACCTCCTAAGGTTTCTGCACATACATTGCTGTTTTGAGAGCTGTAAGTTAGAGTTCACTTTTCATCTGCTACATGCATCATAGTTTTAGGAAAACTGTTGGTTTATTTAACTTTTGTTTATTGATTTTTTTATTTATTTATTTACAGGAACTTTGTTCGATGATAAAGGAGACAAGCATGCCAAAAAAGGAATTTGTATTTGGGAGTGTATTGATAGAATGCACAAGAGGAGTCCCATTTTCTTTAATTATTTATATTCACCAGTGGAAATAGAGGTACAGTAAGAAAGCATTTCTTTTTCATTTTCTGAATATTTAGTGTTAAAGTTTTCCTTACTTTTAAATATATATAAGCTGCTTTTTATAAACATTAGACTAGGAAGCTATTCAAAATACCAGAAGCTATTTAGAAGTTTGATACACATGGGTTTGGGTTATGGTGGAATGGGAACTGTTCTCCATATTCTTGACCACAAAAATTAGGGGCTGGATCCCCAAATCTAGAAAGGGTAACTTAAAGAAAGTCAAAGCAAGGCACCTTTCCATGGGATGAAAGACTAAACAAAACTTGCAACCTCAACTGGTTATCTGAGCTGGAAAAAAAAAATCTAAAATACTTTGAGAAAGATTTCTTTAAGTCCATTTATATCAAAGCCATGGAACAACCCCTTTGGGAAGCAGGGATGTTTGGAGCCCAGCCCAAGAAGCCTGATATCTCAGGGGCAAGCATGCTGTGTGATGCATGTCTGTATGCTGTAAGCTCTGTGGTGGGACATCTAGCGTGATGAGCAGTGCCACCGTCAGGGGCAAGAAGGCCCCTGTCCTTGGCTCCAGACATTAGGACCCTGCTCTGGCCTTTCTCCAGCAGCACCTTCTTCATAAGATTCAGAGCACAGAAAAACAAGTGTTTGTGCTTAGATTCTCCTTTATCTAAACCATGCTCTGGTAACCCAGGATTTCTTATCCAAATCCAAGTTACTAATGAGACTACTTCCAGTCTGTCTCCCAGGTCAGTGCATGTGCCCCAAACGTGCCTAAGAAGTAGCTATTTGGCAGGGAGTAGACAGAGGTTAGCTTTGTGGGCTGGAGTATATCCACACATTCATAAAAGACCCTCAGAGTAAAGGACAGCGTCAAAGTGAGAGGAGCAGGGACTTAGGCCGAGGAGTGGGAGCTGGGATCAGCTTTCCCGGTGCCACCACTTTCTGATGTAGAATTCCAAAGAGTCCAAGATACCTCATTTTGAGCCTGGTCTTCCAGGTCATAAGGAAGTTAGATTTATCAAGGTAGGAGACACGTATTTTATTTAGTAGCTTATCTTGATGTGTATAACATTTAAATATTTAGACATACGGTATTTAAACATCCAGTCATGTTCTTGCCCTGGACCCTACAGATGTTAGGAGCCGGCCTGCCTATAAACTTGAGGTACTTTGAGGTCAAGATGAAACTATATTTCAGAATTCTCTTTGAACAGGCCCTGAAGCCCAGTGTAAATGTCTCCAGCCTCAAGAAGTGGGATTACTACATAGAAGAAACGCTTTCCACAGGGCCTTCCTATGACTGGATGATGCTGACCCCCAAGCAGTTCCCCTTCGAGGACTCTGAAGTGGCCAGAGGAGTTGGGCCCCAGAGCCAGAGGAGAACCGTGTGGCCATGCTATGATGACGTCAGCTGTGCTCAGCCCGACGCACTCACCAGCCTTTTCAGTGTAAGTCAAGCCTCCGAGACAGGCCCGGGGGGCACCCAGGGCCTCGGGAACCAGGCTCAGTTAAAACTGGTTCTCAAACTTGTAGGCATGGCTCTCCTTACTCTGGGCCAGTTTCTACGTGGCACCCCAGGAGGGTGAGGAAACCAAATTTGCTGTCTAACAGCAGCAGGAAATCAGGCGCAACTACTGGAAAAGAGTCAAAAAAAAGTAAGTTTTCCAGCATTATGAGGAAGCAATCGAGCAAGTGGAGCAATTTGCAGCTTCCCAGCTGTTCTAGCTGCCCAGCAGCCTGAGTCAGGCCGGGTTATGGTTTTTGTGGGTGCTCTGCTTCCTCTGGTCAGAAGTGTGGGTAGTCGATGGCCTGATGGGCGTACTGCCAGCCTTCTTCCCAGGGAATATTCTGGAGTGAAGCAGTCCCAGCAGTATCCACCCTGATGAGAGCAGCAGCCCTGAAGAAAAGGGTTCGAGCTCTGATCCAGGCCAAACAGTTCCTGAAGAGTCTTTGTCCCTTCTTGTGACCAGGAGGCATACATGTGCTGTGCGGGGACGCGCTGTCCCAGGGCAGCTGCTCTGCTCCCTGGCGTCCATCTCTGAAGGAAAGTCCATTCCTGCAGCAGTTCTTGGTCTGTTCTTTGCACATCTGGTTTTAAATCGTCAGAGGTGGGGATCCCTCTGTCAAGGACAGACCTCCACCTCAGCTGTTAGGTTTGGTCACCAGCCCAGTGCTTGACCTTTTGCTGTGGCCGTCAGATTTCCTGTAGGGTCACCAGAGGTGAAGGTGTTTGGGATCCATATTTTCTCTTTATTTAAGCTATTCTGTACAAAAAGGCCTGATTCCAGGTCCTAATAAATCCCTTTGCCATAGTACATCCCACCCGCTCGAGCTCCCACCGCTGTTCCTGCCTTGGGAGACCCCTGAGGCCACCGACGTTCACTGCCTTCTGGCCATGATGTTCACAGGGCCCAGTACAGAGGAGATTTAGCTCTGGGGCACGTTCTGATTTCTATGAAATACTTAACATCAGAAAACTCCTTTTAATTACTTTGCAGGAAATTGAAAAATTGGAGCATAAGTTGAACCAAACCCCTGAGAAGTGGCAGCAGCTGTGGGAAAGAGTAACAGTGGACCTTAAGGAAGAACCCAGAGCAGACCGTGTGAGTTGGTAAAACCCTGTGAGGAGCTACTTCTGAGCTTCCTGAGGGCGTTAGGTCAGGAGGGCCCACGGCCACAGGTGACCCAGACAGCCTTATGGCCAGAGGGAGGGGTCGTGCCCTGGAGGGCCAGGGCAGAAGGTTCCAAGTGACTGAATACTTCCTGAGTGTCTCACTTTACCACACTGACAGAAGACTTGTGTTTCAGGGCCCCACATCCAGGGAAAATTACTGGGTTCTTTTCTATCTGTGCCTCTGTGGTTTCAGCTGATTCTCTACCACATGAGTGGGGAGGGGAACACCAGGGCCATCTTCCCTTCAGATAGCCAGAGAAAAGAAAATATTTTTAAAAGACAAATTATGCTCCTTTCTGTTGTTCACACCGCCTTTTCTGTTTCTGAATCAGGAAACATTTATCATAACAATATTTTAAAAACACACACTCGGTTTTCTGTTTTTCACACCCCTCTTCTGAGCCCCACCCGCACTTTAGCGTCCTCTGCAGCCCACAGGGAGGGGGTGGCGTCCCCCGCTCACAGGCGAGGGGTTGGGCACAGAGATCACACGCCCATCAAATCCACATCAGACTGGCTCCAGGTGCAACAGAAGGGAGGTCAGGAGAGCTGTGGGTGCTCTGAAGAGGACGTCACATGACCCAGAAGGACAAGGAGAGTGGGGTGCGGAAGAAAGCCTCTGGCATGCTGGGAGGGGGTCCTCCAGGCACTGGCTCTTGCCTTCAGATGGCAGCTCAGGGGAGGCTCAGGCCAGGCGGGCAGTGTCTGACTGCTTTAATTCTCAGAAGAATAAAAACCATTTCTTGATATTTTTTCTGATTATGAGAGTGAGATTTGTTTATTCTTTTAAGTGAGACAATACACAGATAGTTATAAGCAGAGGATAAAAATCACCTGCAGTTTCTAGCCTAGAAATAAACCACAAGCTGTGAGACTTATATCATTCTAAACACACATACAGAAGGGATTTACTATGCATGCTGTTTTAAAACCAGCTTTCTGGGGCACCTGGATGGCTCAGTCCGTTAAGCGTCTGTCTTCAGCTCAGGTCATGATCCCAGAGTCCTGGGCTCTAGTCCTACATCGGGCTCCCTGCTCAGCAGGGAGTCTGCTTTTTCATCTCCCTCTGCTGCTCCCCCTGCTTGCGTGCACTCTCTCTCTGGCAAATAAAGAAGTAAGATCTTTAAAAAAAAATGCGAGGCATACATGACCTTCTGTTTGTCACTCTATGTAAGCCAGCACAGCAGTTCTGTTGGCTATCTAGAACTCCATTCTATGGAAATACCATTTTTTTAACCAGTCCCCTAATGATAGACATTCATGTTTTCATGTTGTTTTGGGGTTTTTACTATTATATACAAGTCCAGGATAAACATCTTTGTACATATATTTTATTTAGTGCTCCTTGAGTTATTCAGTTTTCTCCTTGAGATAAATTTTTAGAAATGAAATTACTGGAGGAGCTGCTCAATAAAATATTTCTAAAGCTTTCCTAGCTCGTTTGTTTTTTTTTTTTAACTTAAAATGCATCTTACAGTTTAGGGGGGTTTTATTTTTTTTATCGAAGTATGGTTCTTTTTCAGCCGCAGAGACACCCTTCGGGCTCCCCAGGAATTGTGTCTACCAACCTGCCCTCCTGTCAGAAGAGGTCCCTGCTGCACCTGCCAGACAGCAGCGCGGGGCCGGAGCGCGGGGCCAGCGTCTCCCCGTCCAATGGCGTGGACCGCAGAGCAGCCACACTCTACAGCCAGTACGCGTCCAGGAACGACGAGAACAGGTGGGCTGGCCGAGCCGCTGGGCCGGGGCGGGACGGCCTTCTGTAACCCTGGGATGGATTTGCCTTCCATTCTTTGTTTCTGTTATAAATGTGTCAGATGGCTCTTTGAAGAAGAGAAGTCAAAATTACAACTAAAATAATGTCAAGAGGTTATGGTGATTTATGGTTGGTCCTGGTTATTATTATCTCATGCCTGTCAGATCATTTGAGGGAGTATGTGTTAGTCAGCACTTTCTCAGTGGCGGACATCAGAAGTTCAGCTCATGCTAGCTTAAGCAGAAAGGAATTTACTCACAGAGACTGGGAAGGCCAAGGATATTTCAGTTTCTCACACATTTGTCTTCAGGCTTCTGTTCATTTGCTGGCTCTGTTTCCCTCTGCGGGTTGCATCACTCCCAACATGGCACAAAAGATGGCTCCTGAGAGCTCCACATCCCACAAGTTTGGTCATTCCAGCAGAAGGAGGCAGTCTTTTTTACTCTTTTTTACTCTTTTTTACTCGAGTAAAAAAGATTCTGGAGAGAATTCTGATTGGCTTTTTTTTGGACGATCTGAGGGAAAGAGAGGCTTGACAGAAACAACAGACATCCCCTTCACAGCACTTTTTAAAGGAAAAACCATAATTAACTGCCCTGTCATCATTTCTTCTAGGTCCTTCGAGGGAACACTTTACAAAAGAGGAGCTCTGCTGAAAGGTTGGAAGCCCCGTTGGTTTGTGTTGGATGTAACAAAACATCAGGTAATAATACTGGCAAGAGCCTCAGAAATCACTTCTCTCTAGGCTCGACTGTGGCCTCACTCTACCTTGGACCTGGCCAGTCAGCCTGGAGGCAGAGTACACATTTTGATTCTCAACACATTCATCTATAAAATGGAATCTGTTGAGGGTCACTTGGGTAACTTAGTTAAGCATCCAGCTCTTGAGCTCAGCTCAGGTCTTTATCTCAGGGTTGTGAGTTCAAGCCCCACCGTAGGTTTCCACCCTGGACATGGGGCCTACTTAAAGATAAGATAAGATGAGGTAAGATAAAATAGGGGCACCTGGGTGGCTCAGTCATTGGGCATCTGCCTTCGGCTCAGGTCACGATCCCAGGGTCCTGGGATGGAACCCCGCATTGGGTTCCCTGCTCCGCAGAAAGTCTGCTTCTCCCTCTTTAACGCCCCCTGCTTGTATTCTGTCTCTTGCTGCGTCTCTCTCTGTCAAATAAATGAATAAAATCTTTTAAAAAAAGGTAACATATATAAAATAAAAAATAAGAAGTGAAGTCTGTTGAGAAAGATACAAACTGGTACCCCTATACAGTGTTCTCATAGGACCTGCACCTAGAAGACCCATTTCCAGATAAAGATCTTAGGTGGAGACCACATTTCCCTCTCATCAGGGCATTTCATAAAAGTTACAGAGTCTTTGTGGAAGAATATAGAGAATTTATTTATAAATATACAGTGGAAGCCCTTTGCGGGGGAGTTGTACTTGAGAATAACAGTGTCTCTGAATCGTAAAGAATACACTGTGGAGACAAGTTCCATTAACCCACTAAATAGAACATAGGACAATGTCATAATTTTTCTATAATTTATAATTACATAAAATTATACGTGCATTCTTACCAATCTTTTGGACTTCTTTAACATGGAAAGTATACAGTTTCCCATTTTAGACCTGCTTATACCCATGCCTGACCAGAGAGACAGAGATAGGTCTGAGGCCGGAGCCGCAGTGACGGGCACAGACACTTCCCTACTGTGTAAGTCAGAGAGGAATCCAGACTTAGAGAGTGGTACCCAGTCCTGGCACATAATAGCTCAGTCAAATGTTGAGCTATTTACCGTGTTTTCCAAAAATCATTTTATATCTACATGCTATCTGGCAACTTATATTTTTATATAGTATATCTTGAGCATGTTTCCTACCAGTTCATAAAAATCTTCCTTATCATTTTTGAGAAGTTATAGTATTCCCTATTATTGATAAAATTAACCAACCATCGTTTAATTAACAAACACCCCATTAAAAGATACATCTTTTCCATTTTTAGCTAATAAAAAGAGAAGGAAACCTCTTCCTCTGGGTCTCTGCATGCTTGTGGGAGCGTTTCTGTGGCGGTGAGAAGGACCTGTCAACAGGCAGAAACATTTTACATTTTAGTTGCTGTTGCCAAATTGTAGTCCAAACGGTTTCTAACAAATTATATCCCCACTAACAATGTTTGAAAATATTTAGTGCCTTAAACGTTCAATCTGAATAGTATTAGTTATATTTAGTATTTCTTAATCTAAGCGAAAAGTGAAATCTTACTGATTCCATCACCTTTCTTTCATCAGTGAGGTTACTCATCTTTTCAGATGTTTATAGGTCATTTTTATTTCTTCTGTGACTTGCCTGTTGAGATTTTTTTTATCATCTTTCTACTAGATTGTTTATCTTTTTCTTATCAATTTCTAGGAATTCTTTACATATTCTAAACAACCTCTTTTTTATATGTTACATATGTTTTTTACAATTTTTAGTTGACATTTAATTTTATTTTTTAATATATAACATTTTTATGCATTCAGATTTCAAAAAACAAATGTGTCTTTTCCTCCTTTCTGTCACCCACCAAGAAGCAAGCAGTGCTTTTATTTTCTTGTTTATTCTTTCAGGCATAGATTAGCAAGATACAGAGGAAAGTATTCAAATACATTTTGAAAAGCCATGCCATTTTCCATTCTATGTCTCTTATATCCCATCTGTATCCTTTTGGTTCCAGCTGCGATACTATGACTCAGGTGAGGACACAAACTGTAAAGGCCACATCGATCTGGCTGAAGTAGAAATGGTCGTCCCTGCCGGCCCCAGCATGGGAGCCCCAAAGCACACGAGTGACAAGGCTTTCTTTGATGTAAGTTGATCTTACTTGTCTTTTCCTGGCTCTGTCTGTACATGACTCCCTACAGTCCATCCACCTCCAAGAATTATGGGACCTCAGAGCAGTCAATGGTGACAGCAGAGAGGTTGCAGAACCCCTAGCTATGGGAATTGCTACAGAACTTGAATTCAGCACTCAGTGCCCAAACCTGACCTCTCCCAGCTCTTTAGATGTCTCAAAAAGCCTGCATATTGCTTTGTATAAAGGACTTCTTCTATGGGTGTCCAGCCATGTATGGAGGCAGATGAATTCCCTGTTAAATACTGTTTGTTATTTTACTCACCACCTACTGGCAAGAACAGATGCTACTTCCCCTTGGATCCACTGGTCTTCGTGCCTGACCATCCATAAAAATTGTCCTTAGTCATACGTGATGACTGTTTGCCCTAACATCTTCAGCAGTCCTTAGCTGAGCCTTGGGGCATTTTATGGGCCACATGATAGGGTTCTTATCTGGTTCTCATAGCCAAGCAGGGCTTCATAAAGAGCACAGTCATACTCTAGGGCTCTGTTCTGGCTATGAAGCCATTTCCCTGAGTCTGGGCTTCCAGGTGGCCCCAGCTGAAGCCTTTAGAGAAGGGGATGGAAAAAGGACAGGAAAGCCAACTTCCTCATGGTGTGGATGAATCTCAGGCTTCCCACAGGAGCACCGGGAGCTTCCATGGCACCTTTGCTGCCTTCGGTGCGGTGCTTGGGGAGGCCAGAGACTCCAGCCATTCCTGACCGTCCTTAGTCAAGGAAGGCCTCAGGAAAATGCAAAGTTCGGCTCTCCTAACATGCCTCCTTTTTCTGCCAGTGCCTTTCTGTTAACATCTGCAGTGACTCTGGGGACCAAAAACACAAAGTGACAGTAAAGGCAATGACAATATGCTAGTGGAGTCAGGAGAGAGAACACAGAGGCGCTGGGCGGTATGGAAAGGGAGGTTCACTGGGATTGATTTGCACACTTGCCCAAGGCCATAGAACAGGCCTGCCCTTCATCTGTGCTTCTCTACTTTTGGTTTTAAAGCTCAAGACCAGCAAACGTGTGTATAACTTCTGTGCCCAGGATGGACAGAGTGCCCAGCAGTGGATGGACAGGATCCAGAACTGTATCTCTGATGCCTGATGCCCCTGGTCAACCCAAGCAGAAGAGGGAAGAAGGACTCAAGTTGTCAGATAGAACAAAGTGCTTGAATCTTTGAGGAGCTGACAGCTTCCTGTTTGGTTCTAAAGAGTCATCCCAGGCCTGAGGGACAGACTACCCAGTCTTACCCAGTGTCCTCTTTGAGCACTTGCTGTGTCTGCTTAGCCTGAGTCAGTGTGTCACAGAGGGCTGGCCAAGAGCCCCAGGCACGCCCTATGTCTTGCACTAGGTTGTTCTAACAGGGTCTTAGTGGTTAGGGATCAGAAGAATGCTTCCTGAGCCAACTGTCATCCATCCCCTAGGCTACCATTTAGTTGACTCCTTCTTGATTAAAGTATTCATCCTTTTTGTTCCCAAGGTCATAATTTCCTTGGAGAGCTTTCTGACAAGCAAAAATCAAAACTCTCCAAGATGATCTTACATTCTGTCGGGAACAGGCTTCCCAGAAGAATAGCTCCTACTCTTACTGCCTGACCTTAGAGATGCTCAGTTCTCTGGTGCTGCCTAACGGTGCTTCCATAACCCCTGCTTGGCCACTGGGGGTCACAGCAAGAGCCTCAGTGCTCAGGGCAGGCAAAGGGGGGGCACACAGCATTCCCATGAAGGAAAAAGATGGTCCAGGGAATGATGCAACAATGACCAGGCCAATGCAGGAAAATGTTACTTCCAAAACACCGAATTTTCTGGGCCAAAGGTGCCCTGAGGATCCAGGACTTTGTGTTCTTATGTATTCTTCTGCTCCCTGACAGCTTCTTACACAAAATAACATGCAGAAAGCCGATGCACTAACTCACAAAATAAACACTTGCACTGAACTCTTAATGAAGTGAAGATGCTGGGAAGACGGAAGCTAGCTTTCCATGAACACAGCACACTGTGACAGGCTGTGTAGACAGCAGTCGCACGGTGGCGTGATCTGATGCCCAGACAGCACTTCTGCATGGGAACAGTAGGAACGGTTGGTAGATTTTCTTTACTTTTGATAATATTGTCTTTGTTCAGCGTAAGATCTGAGGGATGCTGTGTGTTCCCAGCAATTGGCAGCAGTGGGATTCTGGTTAAAGGTGCTGCGGCCCGGCCGGAGTCCAAAGGAGCTCGAGCGTTGTTTGGAAATGTTAATATGTTAAATACCAAACTAATATTTCGAAAATATGTATATATGATTTCTATATCCTTGTTTTTCAGATAGCCTACTTATAATTTAATATAAAATTAACTGATCCATGCATAAGATTTCGGTCATGAAAATAGTTCCCTTTTTGAAAAAATTAAAAACCAGTTTGTAGATTACAAATAAATCAGATTTTCAAATTTAAAATTATCTTCACACTAAGAAATAGAACTGTGTTAATATATAAGAAATTGGGGAATAATAAGAATGAAGGATTTTTCTATCATTTTCATTTTATAAATTGCCACCTGTGAAAATGATTTTTGCACATTATTTGTATTTTTTCTTTGTATATGAAATAAGTTTTGTACTTTGTAAAATATGGAGCCCATTGTACCTTCAGCTATTTGAGACTGTACACAGTGCTTCTTTTATAACTGGATTCTTTTAACTTTCGTAAAGGTGTTACATGCCTTACATTCACTAACCACCTTGAATTAAATTTATTTCTTAAGAAAAAACTTCCTCATCTGCTGTGAAAGAAAACTCACTGTGTAGTGCAGAGTACTCAGAAGGCAACATTCAGGAATTATATATGAGACTAAAAGTTCAAGGGTGAAACAGCCCCTTCGGTGCCTCGCTTAGGAGGTCACTAGACACACTGGGCATGTTGGCCTGAGCTTCCGGGCTCTGGACATGCGGCAGCCAAGCTGAGGTAAGAGACCGGAAGCCACTCTTCCCGCCCTGTGCCTCATGAGCTGTGTGAAATTGGTGGAGTCCTTTATGTCTTCTGAGTCGCAGGTTTACCACCTGTGTATGTGGCAATTTGTGAGAAGTTTAGGAAGGATAAACTGAACTCTAGTGGGGTGGCTGGCTTTTCTGTTTCAGGAAATCATTAAACAGCCCAAATGGAGGATCGGTGATTCCAGTTCTGGACGTTTCTTCTAGTTATACCCTTGAGTTTACCTTGGGGACCTTAGCTACATCTCAAGATGGAGCCAAAGGAATTTGGGTTCTCACCCCAGGGCTGAGCCTGTAAGTCTTTTGCTATCCAGGAGGCCTCTGTGAGCCAGGCAGAATGGGCCCCTGGAGCCTTCAGGTTCCCTTGGTCTAGAGGTCTCAGGTGATCCAGGTGGAGGCCCTCGGGCTTCCTTGGTCCCAGGATTCTACCCCTGCTGTGTCTCTGAAACTCAGTCACAAGGGAAACCACTGAGATTGGGGGTTGAGTACAAGAATATCCAGATGCTCTTCATTCCTCAGGCCTTAGCCTCGAGGGGGAGAAGAGCACTGGGTTCCAAGCAAGAAAGACGAGGGCCCGGCACCTTGTAAGGAGCTTAGCCGCCGCCACCCCTCACCTGTGGCGCTTGTGACAAAGCCTTTCTGTGGCTGGGCTCTGGAAAGATGCAGGTCCTGCTCCCTAAGCCCTTTGTTGTCCTCACTTCCCAAAGCCCTCTGCCCAGCGGCCTCTATTCCAGAGCTAGAGCTTAAACTGCTAATGGCAAGGCATGTTCGCTTCGCAATGGAAAGACACATTTCTAGATATTTCACTGGGAGTTCTCTTAAGAGTTATTAATTAACCCCATCATCCCATAAATAATTTCTGATCCATCTCAGGCTGATAACCAGGAAATGCCTTCAGCAACAGCAATTGAAGCTATGAATCAAGCCAAGAATAAGGCAGTATTGATGCAGAGAGAGGGCTTCGGAGCAGCACGGTCGGGCAGATACACACTGCAAGCCAGATAATGTATCTTTCTTAAGGCAAAAAAACAGATGGATCATCTCCCACCCCAATTTCTCCCCCTTCATTTTTTCCTTTTGAAACAAACGGAGGGTTTTAGAAGGCAGGAGGCTGTGGGAGAAGATGGGTGAGCCTGGTGATGGGTGTTAAGGAGGGCACGGATTACATGGAGCACTGCGTGTTATACACAAATAATGAATCGTGGAACATGACATAGAAATGAACACACTGTATGGTGACTAGCATAACACGATAAAAAAATAATAAAATTAAAAAAAACAGATGGAAGTGATTTTGATAACATTTCATCTTATTTTTAATATATTTTTTACTTAACCCAGTATATCAAAAATATTATTTCAACATGTAATCAGTCCAAAAAATTATTAATGCTGTATCCCCATGCAGTTTACCCGTTGCCCTTTGCCCCACCCAGGCTCAATCCCAGAGGTAGTATTTCCATCTTATGGACTGTTTCCAGGCCCATCCATTTTTATGACTTGATGCATCCAACAGAACCCAAGTCATAATGGACAGTTTCAGATGTCCCTCTTGGTGTATATTGGTCAAGTGTTCTGTCTCTACCAGAGCCTAGTAACATGCTAGAAACTGTTTCTCAAAAAGATGTGTAATTCACTGTTGCTGATAACGTGGCCCTGCTGTGGCATCCCAGGTCTCCCAGTGGGACTTACCGTAAGCCCCATACTACATCTTTTTTTTTTTTTTAAGATTTATTTATTTATTTGACAGAGAGAAACACAGCCAGAGAGGGAACACAAGCAGGGGGAGTGAGAGAGGGAGAAGCAGGCCTCCCGCCGAGCAGGGAGCCCGATGTGGGGCTCCGTCCCTGGGTCTCCGGGATCATGACCTGAGCCGAAGGCAGTCACTCAACCAACTGAGCCACCCAGGCGCCCCTCCATACTACATCTTTCCCCTTTCCCACTGCCAACACCTCCAGCTTCCTTCACAGGGGCAAGAGATACAAGTATACACAACGATTTCTCTTACTCTTGACTTTCAGTTTCTTTCACTGGTCACGGAACCCCTTAAAAAATCATAAAAGTAGCAGGTCCTTAAATCTTGATCTGTTTTGTATGCTACACTCCGGAGTGCACATGACTGAGCCGTGGCTTCCGGCATATGACACCTCTTACTCACCCTGCCTGGTCAGCACAGGGTCATTGATGAAATGGATCAGTGCGATGTTCTGTGGGATATCCCCATGGCCCTGATCTCTTGACATGACATTAAGACAGAGGGCAAGGCAGTTTACACAACCCCAAGGCAAAACTGTAAATGAATATTGTTGTCCATCCCATGTGAATATGAACTGTTTCTGATCCTCTTCCAATTGGAAAGGAAAAGAACACATCGACCAAATGACTGCAAACCACATACCTATGGCCTTATTCATCTGCTCTAACAATGATCCCATGTCTGGCACAGCAGCTGTGAACAGGGCTCCTCCTTGGTTCGGCCAGAGGCGGTCTAGCTGGTCTTTCTCCAGGATCCATCAGATTCATGCAGAGGTCAGATGGGTGAATTACAAGGAGGAACAGCCGGGACCGCCACCCCTTCGTCCTCTTAAGTTATTAATGGTGGCATTACTTCCTGCCATATCCCCTGGTATGAGATTTTTTTATTTACTATTGTGGAGGTCAGGGAGCTGGGAGAAGGCAGGTTCAGAAGTTTACACTTGGCCTTCTGCGCTGTGATTGCTCCCACGCAATAAGCCAGTGGCCTGATGTGGGGGTCACTCCAACTGTCGGAGCACGTAGGTAGGTGCAAGGGACTGTTGTGCAACTTTGTGGACCCAGCAAGCCCACTGCAAGCCAGACCTTAGCTGTGACTCCTCGTTTCCCTGATCTCCAGGGCCCCCCTCTGAAGAAGGGCACATGATGATGCTTTGAGTCTCAGATGTTCATGTCAACTAAAACTCCAGTATCTACTAGTCCCTTTTCTCTAGTGAACAGTCACCCAAATAAATGGCCATAGGCCTTTGGGAGAAAACTTTAGGAATCACCATACATCCTTGCTGCAATTTTGTAGGTTCCTTCCTCCTAGAACCCTGACCCGTCTTTAGACTACAGGCTCCGACTCTGCGGATTGGCCTAGGTCTGGGAGTGGAGCAAGACCAAGACTGCATTGTGCCTGCCTCCTGCACCTCCGTTCCTGTTTTGTTTTGTTTTGTTTTCATTGTACTTATTAAGCAGAGCCTCACTGGCTGCCTATTTTGCCCCTAGGGACACCATGTTCCATGTACCTTCTCCCCAACTTTCTGTGGGTTGAGCCCTCTTGCCTCCCCCTCTGTCATTACTGGCCTTACATAATATATCCATTCCAGCACACACACTTTGGCCAGCTTCTTTTATTTTTTCTTTACCATCTGCCAGGAAAACTTGGTTATTTCCACTTCACTGAATGTTGGTCACTGCTTTTTCCAGACTTCTAAGAGCCACCCCCAGCAGAATCTACCCTATCACCTCATGTCCCTCCCAGGATATTAAATCTGTGTCTCAAGAAAGTGCCCCCAAATCCATGAATGCTTACTTATCCAGTCTTCCATCCCAGCCCCCTTAATCAAGCGTTGCCCAAATCCAATGCCAGGACCATCCGTGATAGTTACTGTTCTTTTGTGTATACTTTCTTTCCTTCACTATCAGGCTCAGTATGTCCCCAGCTGGATTATTCTGGAATTCACCCCTAATCATGGTCCTGAGCCAGCAGGGGAGGAAGCGGGGGCAACTCCCTACAAGGTACCTGTTGCCGGGCAGGGGTGAGGCCTTGGCACTGTTCAGCACAGCAGAGTTGGCAGCTCTTAGGAAGAGCAGTGGGGGCCTCTGTAAGCCTGGAGCCTCAGGAAGGCCGCGGCACCCACATCCTCCGGGGCTTCCATCCTGATGTCTTTATCTCGCCTCGCAGGGTTTCAGACTTTCCCCACCAGGGTCCGACCTGCACATAAGTACCCCGGCTGACTAATCTGTGCAACTCTTATCTTCAGCCTGCCACTCAGCTGCATCTTTCGCCAGGGCCGGAGATAAATGCTTCTCTGGAAGCTACCATGGAGGCTGGCTAGCTCTCACACCTCCCCAGTAACTGCTTGTCAGGGGCCCGCGGTCCCTCTTCAGTCCTCTGCAGAATATCAGCCTGCAGTCACCGTAAGCAGCCAATTTTGGGGGGGCATTGTTCCACCCTCACCCACCCACCCCACCCCCGCCTTATTTGTTGAATGCCTGGATGATGGCACCTACCACAACATTCCCCTCCCCTAGGAAACTTCCCCAGGTCTTTACCAGAGAAATCTTTAGCATTTGAGCTGCTACCTTACTCTAGGGACTTTCCGGGATGGTGCCCTCTCCCCCATCCCCTCTGAGCTGGTCCCAGATCGCCATCTTGCACTATTTCCTCACACCACTTCCGTTAGTACAGTTCCTTCCACAAAGATAGGACTCTGTCTGTGCAAGAGACTTAACGGGGGAACACGTGTGAAGGAAGATGAACAGGACACAGGTCGGGGAGGATGGGAGGGACAGTGATGTAGGTTTGACCGTGTGAGCAAGAGACCGAAGGATGAAAGGTGGAGTGGAAGAGTCGGAGGCTGCAGTTTGGATCTAAGAGGAGTAAGGCCACGGAGGAGCCTTTGTGCCGAAACCTGTCAGAGAAGTCTTGTATCTCCCAAGAAGGAATCCATCTTAGTCATTGGCTAAACGCAAACCCTGAGGATATCAGAACGCAGCCACGGGGGCCAGTCTGCAATCTGAGAGGAACATTTTCATGGCCACCACCCACGTTCTAGGGGTTTCTCTCCACTGGAACTCTAGACCCAAAGGAACAAAGGTGTGTGCACTTGCCACCCGACGGCAGTATGCGTGGAAGCTCCTGGCCCTGTCACGTCCCAGCTTCTTTGGCCTAACTTCTTTGAGCCTGATTTTCCTCACCAATAAAATGGGAATAAAGTTGTGATAATATGTATGAAAGTACCCAGCACAAATGAATTCTCAATATATCATTTGATTGAATCATATGTATTGAAATATGTAATAAACACCTAGTACAGCCTGGGTCCCGAGTAGTCTCTGGATGAGTAAGAGACAGCCAGGCCCAAAAAGTCATAAAAGAGACTGGCCATCTGTAGCGTACAGAATAATGCCCACCACCCCTGAAGACGTCCATGGCCACATCCCCAGAATGTGTGAACATGCTACTTGAGTGGCAAAGGAGAATAAAAGTTACAGATGAAATTAAGGCTGTGAATCAGCTGACCTCAAGAGACCATCCTGACGCCCAGTGTCATCACAAGGATCCTTGTAAGTGGAGGAAGGAGGCGGAAGTGGTGGCAGAGAGAAGCAACATGAGGGAAACGGCCAGTCACTGCAGGCTTTGAAGATGGAAGAGGCCAGAGGTCAGGGGCCATGGAATGTGGCCAGCCTCTGGAAGCTGGGAAAGGCAGGAAAACATCCTCCCTTCAAGCCTCCAGAAGGAATGCAGCCCTGCCAACACCTGGAGGTTTGCCCACTGCGGACCCATTTGGACTTCAGAACTATAAGATAATATATCTGGGGTTTTGTTTTTTGTTGTTGTTACATAAATTAGCCCATTTGTTATAGGCTAGTGATGTTTCAAATGGTGGAGCTTCTCCTGGTCTTTCAACTCAGTCAGTCTTCAGATGGCGGGCTGTACCACGATGGCAGGAGTGGTTCTGTGGGTCCAGGCGGCACCTGTTTTGCGTTTTCATGCAGGAACCCCGATGCCAGATCCCCACGGCTCATCTCTTCATCTTGGCTTTGCCGCAGGAAGGGCATGCCGGCATATTTCCATTTTCTTCACCATTTTCCCAAGGGAGGCGCCACAAGAGATCTCACATTTAGCAACAATCCTGCCCTTCTTGGTGCACTTAGCCATGTCACCACAGATGAGGTCTGAGGCCAGAGAGCAATCAGTCTGTTGTTTGGAGCCACTAAGTTTGTAGTAATGGGTCACAACAGCAACAGAAATACAGCCTGATACAAATGACCTGCAGTGACAGAAGTGTGTGCAGGACACAAGAGCCCAAGACAGGGACGCTGGCTGCGGGGTGGCCCAGGGAGAGGCCAGAGGGAGGCAGAGGGCCCGAGTGCCACGGGAGGTGTGGGCTCAGGGGGCTGTGCCGGCAGGGGCTTGCTGCCAGGCCTGACTTGCACACGTGCCCACCCTGGTGACACAGGCACTTTGCATGCAGATGCTGTGGGACACAGGCCCACGTGTCACCTACAGTCCACCTGTTTCTGGCGATCTCTCTCAACATCCACATTTCCCAGGGACAGCTGAGTTTGGCAGGTGGGGTTAGGGGTCCCTGCTGTGACCCCATCCCTTGAGGCCTCATCAGTGGGAGGCGGCTGGAAGTCATTTCTCTTCGGGGGCTTCAGTAGGCAAGGTACCAGGGCAAGCCTTGCCCAGAGTGTGTTCCCCCCAAACCTCCCACCATGAGATGGAGCCTACCATGGGTGGGGCAGTCACCCAAAATCACAGAGAGTGTGTCTTTCCATGCATGGCTCATTATTCATTGAGTCGGTCTATTTCTTGGCACTTGCTTGTGCTGGTGCCTGTTCAGACTACTTTGGACCCCAAGTAAAATAAGCCATTATTCACACCTGCAAGCTACGCTATCTAGTGTAATAAGAACCAGGAGGGGACAGCTAGGGGCTGGCGGAAAAATGGGAGGAGACCCCAGCCCAGCCCCAGGCGTCAGAGAAGACCTCCCAGCGTGAGAAACTGACGTGAAGGGAGTCATTTTAAAACAGCATTGGGGCGGGGCGGGGGGGGGGGGAGGCCACTACAGAGAAACCACCTTACCTGCCCGTGTCTGAATCGTCCACAGAGTCAGCAGGACAGCAGGCCTCCTAGCCATCAGAGTGCTGGCTGTGGGCTTTGGGAAGACAGAGCAGGACATAAAGCATACCAGGTTTGTTCACGGAAGAGTCGATCAGCATGCACCCCGCAGGGGGCGGCCTGTTAGCACCAAGTCACCGAATTGTCCCCCTTCTTCTCTCTCATGAAATGCCTTGCTCTTGCCTGAAGGCAGGGACTTTCCTGGTTACTGCCAGAGTCTGTGCTCCCACACTGCAATTCTTGGATCCCAAATACACACTTGTTTGCCTCTTGTTGTGGCTCTTTATTTTCAGGTTGACACCAAATACATGACATTGAGGCTAAATCTTAGGACAAGAAGGAGCTACGTGGGCAAAGGGGAAGGGGAGGAGGGCAAGGAAAGGCAGTTACGTCAGGACGGGACATGTGTTTAGAAACAGCTCTCTGGTGAGATGCACGGGGGACTGGGAAGTGGGGGGCGGCTAGGGGGCTGTTGTGGTTGTTCAGATCTGAGAAGACAGGCAGCAGGGCTGGAGAGATGTGCCTGAGGTGGCCTACCAGCTGGGGGCAGTGGGGAGAGACTGGAGGATAGGACTGCCAGGTCGGTGCCCGAGAGACCCGAAAATGGCCACAGCCTCCAAGTCCAGTGGAGGAAAGACGGCTGGACAGGCAGCAGAAGCCACGGCCCTGGCTCCTCAGGCAGGCCACATACTTCTGCAGGGACCCTGCTGGAGAGAGGGGGTGGGCAGCCCTGCCAGGCTCTGGGACGGCTTGTGTCCCATAGCATCAGGCAGTCCCCTGCCCAAGTCACAGACATCCACACAATTTGACAGAAAGTCAATGGAATGGCCACTCTCTGCTCTGCAGCCGAGGGCTCCCTGCTTTGGAGAGAGAGGTCAGGTGCCCAGATCAGGCAGTAGTATCAGATGGAGACAGGCTTAAACCCAGGCTTGAGTGGCTGTTTCCTAGTCTCACCCTCCCTAGCCATCCATACTTCGACCAGGCCAGTCTTAGCACCAGAGAAAGGAGATTACTGGGGGCCCCTGACCTCCACCTCCCACCCAGCCAGGCAAGGCCACTGAGAGGGCCATTCAAGGCCAGGAGCACACTGCCATGACCTCATCCTCCTGGGGACTTGACCAGGACATCACGTTTCCTCTGTGGGTGGAATGAGCTAGGGCCTCTGGGAGAGGACAGAGGGGCCCACAGCTGACTCAGCATGCTTACATTCTCTCCACAGGGACCACGCTCCCCACAGACCACCTGAGAAGCATATAGCCCCACCTGCAAGTGAGGGCCCCTGCCTCCCTGCCAAGAAGAGCCCCCCACTGTCACACAGCTCAGCAATGCTGGGCCTTCCAGGAAATGCACATCTGGCCAGAAGAAACAGAGTTCAGGGCTTAGAACAAGGATGCTTGTGTGATCCTGGTGAGATCTGGTCCTGTCTGAGCCTGTTTCCTCATCTGAAATGGGAGGCTGGGCTCACTTACCCTAAAGCTTCAGCAGCTGTGACGCTCTTTTGTGTCTGCTCTACAGTCTCTGGCCCTATTCCAGCTGAAGGGTTGGACACCAGATGCTGGGTCCCTGCAGAGAGCCCCCAACTCTGGCCTCCACCTCCTCACTCCCCGCAGGTCCCCCGAGGTTCGAGGTTCAGTGCAGCCCCAGCCAGAGGAATGTGAGCCATTCCCGGCATCTCCTCCCCTGTGGCCAGCCCAGAGAGGGGCTGGGGCCTCTGGGCCATTCTGACAGGAAATTAGCTGGGCCTGGCCTTCCCCACTACCAGCTGCTCTGCTGACCCTGACCCCGTGTTTTCTGAAACCCAATACTGCTCATTTCAGAGCCTCCTCTCCATTCCCAAGGAGGCTAGGGTGAGCTCTGTGTCTAACCTCTAGCCTGCATGCGGCTTCACCTTCCTACCCTGGAAACTCCAGCCCTACTGTGACCCTAAGTAGGCCCTACTCTTTCTAGGAGACTGGTGTCCCCATGCCTGACGCTTGAGACAGAGCCTGTGTGCAGAGTGGCTACAACATGGAATATGGCTTGGAGGGAGGCACATGAGAAGGGCTGTGGAGAGACCACTTAAGAGGCTGTTGTGGTAGAGGGGAAGAGTACGGGTGGTTAGGATTAGGAAGGGGCAGTGGAGATGTGAAGAACGGACAGAGTTCAGAGCTATGGAGACAACAGGATGAAAGGGGCGGGGGGTAGTCTGGCCTCGGAGGCGGCAGGGAGAGGTGCCTGATGCTCCCAGCTTCCTGAGTTACAAAGCCTCTTGGGGAGCACCAGGGGCTGAGCAAGGCTGTGGGCGAGAAAGGACCCCAAGTTTGCCTTGGATCATGCAGGCTAAGGTGCGTTTCATATGTTCTAGTGAACATTTGGGTAGGTAGAGGAATGAGCCAGAAATGCACGCTAGAGGCAGGAAAGTAGATGGTAACCCAAGTCGAGAGGCGGACTGGCGTGTCCCAGGCGAGTGAGTGTTCAGAGAAGAGGAGAGAGCCAGCTTGCGCCCAGGGACACTAATGCTGAGTGGCCTGCGCGGGGTGGACCCGGGGGGAGCGGGGAGGAGCGGCCGAAGATGCAGGAACAACCCAAGAAGGCTGCGCCCCGCAAGGAAGGGAGAAGGGCGGTTCAAGAGGCCAGCGCTGGAGGCTGCGGGACAACTAGGAAGAGGAAGGCTGGAGAACGCCCTGGGGTCACTGACTTCTGGGCGCGCGTTCTAGGTGAGTGAGGGGCCGACACGGCGGGCTGCAGTGGGTTGGGGGGCCGCGGGCGTGGGCAGGATGGGCAGCGGCGCGCGGGGGGGGCGGGGCGGCTGTGGAGTCAAAGACAGGCTCTGGCTTGTTCGCGTTCAGGGTGAGCGAGAGGTGAGCGTGTTTACGCGTAACTGCCGAGGCCTGTCACCCAGGGGTTGGTAATAGCGGAGAAACACAGATGACCCCCAGAAAGGTGACGTGGAGCCCGCAGGGGCCTTGCGACGGCCACTCCGCGCCTCAGGGGCCGAGCTAGAGGGAGGTGCGCGCGCGGCCACGCTGCCCCGGCTCCCCGCCGCCCCCGCTCCTGCCGCGCGTGCGCACGCACACGCACGCACAC
Source organism: Spilogale gracilis (assembly GCA_004023965.1). Lineage (NCBI taxonomy): Eukaryota > Metazoa > Chordata > Mammalia > Carnivora > Mephitidae > Spilogale > Spilogale gracilis. The sequence continues at coordinate 28,973 of PITA01008146.1, read as the reverse complement.
TCACGCACGCGCGACTGAAAGTTTGGGGAGCCCAGCATAAAACTCGGCGGGTAAGAGGTTGTCTCTGCAGGCGGTGACGGACGTAGACGGTCACACACACTCTTCGTGTGTCACCTTCGCCACCGCCAGAAGTCAGGTCGCGCCCAGCGCCAGGTTCCTTCCTGAACGACGGCAGCTGCTGTTGCACTAAGGTTTCCACTCATGGGTTTTCCGCGAAGCCGGCCGTTCGCCTCTGCCAACGCCGTCGCCAGCACGCCCTCGTCCCCGCGTCCCCTCCTCCCCGCGCTAGGTCGCGCTTCCGGGGACACAGGCGGCGCCGGTGCCGAAGGGCGGAGCTGGGATGGCCACGTCGCTGCCCGGCCCTCCCTGTGCGCCGCGGAGCCCTGCACGTACGGAGACACCGGTCGTGAGCAGGAGCCTCGCCTTTCCCGAGCTCTCCGCGGCTCCTGCCAGCACCCCCTCTGGCTTCAGACACGCTGTCACCCAGCATCTCGTGGTTTCCCTCCAGCCTCTGGGCCACTCCGCCCGCGGCACCCGTGCTGCCTGTTGTCCCCCCCTGCCCAGGACCCCGTCTCTCCTCCGCCCCTTTCCTGGATGGCGCGGAGTGCTGCCTCGTTGTTGCAACTCAGCCTAAGGCTCCTTGAGAGCACTGGCAGGCTCCGGAGGCCTCCACCTGAGCACCGAAAGCACCCTGACTGTGTGGCAGGTGCACCTCCTCTCCCTCCACTCCCTGCAAAAACAAACAAACACACAACTTTGCTTCTCTTCTTCTGAACCGGGAACTCCTTACTCTTGCCCTGGCCACAGGCTGAGTTGTCCTCCACGGAATGCTCCCTGTTCTCACACCCACAACTGACACTACCTTCAAAATACCTGACTGCTTGTCACCTTCGACACCGCCAGCCTGGCCCATCTTCCACGTGGGCTTGTGAGGGAGGGTCCTCTGCAGTCTCCCTGCTTCCACCCAATAATGCCAGGGGTACCCCTATAAATGTAAATTTAGGGTATCATCTGTCCAGCACCTCCCAGTACCATTCCGTCTTCCTCGGACTGGAAGTCTCCAAGACCTTACAACAGCTTGCGAAACCTGTGGCGACCCCTCCCTCTGCTGCCCACTGGGCCTGGGCCCTGGCCATGGGCCCCACACTCACCTGCACCAGCCACCAGCATACTTGTCCTGCCCTCTTCCAGGGACACTCCTCCCACAGGCTTTGCTGAGCTCCTGCCTCACTTTACTCCCCTCTCTGCCCCCAGCATGTCTGGGCGTGACAGCACCCAGCCCTGGCATTGTCTCCCTGCACCATGGTCCTCGCCTGCTCTGCGGGGTCCAGAGTGTCGCCCCTCATGCACAGCTGCCTGTCTGTCCCTCCCCTCAGAAAGCAGGCTATGTGAAGGCCATAACTTCCTGTTCAGAGTCTGCCTCTCTGTACATGGAAGAGTGGTCAAGGCACAAATATGCACATAAATAAGCACTTGGTAAAAAGTTATGGGAGAAAGGAGCAAGAGTAGCTGGGAGGATGGCCGTTGGGCATGGGGGAGAACACCCAGCCAGCTGAGAGAGGATCTGAAAAGACAGACTGAGAGAGAGATCAACAAAAGATGGAGAGAGGTCCAACCTGCATGAGACTTGAGTGTTGGTGAGGTTGACAAGGTGGCCTGTTTTATCGTCCACTGTCTCCCACCTCTTTGCTGATGATTTGGGTTTCTGTTCCTTACAACCAAAATAGTCAACTCAAGCACTATCCTTCCACCCACCCTCCACATCACCCTGTATCCAGCCTCCCAACCATCTAGACATCTAGTCATCTGTCTGCAAGTCCAAGAGCCCACTGGGTCCTTCATCCCCAAGAGCACCTGCCTGCCCAGAGTCCACCCATCCACCTATGATATAGAACCAACAACTGTCCCTCTACCCGTCAGCCCCTCAAAACATGCATGGTAACAGGGGGCCACTTAAACACCAGCTAAGCAGTGGGGAGCTATGGAAGAATTTTGAGCAGAAAAGTTACATAATCCAATCTGTATTTTAGAAATAGAACACCGGCAGTTGTGAAAAAGATGGATTAGAGGAGGAAATCTAAAGCAGGAAGACCGGTCGGGATAATAATCCAATATTTTAGATAACGGAATAGGGCAGAAGCAGAGTGGCTAGGGAAAGGAAGCTTTGAAGGGAAGATGGGAGCAGCAGTGGGAGAGGCCTGTCCAGATGGGGGACCATTTAATGGGCCTTGGCTTGGTAACCTCCAGGTGGGCCCAGACACCATGCTTGCCCCAGCTCACAGGGGGGGCTGTGCCTCCTGCACATTTGGCCCCAGAAGTTCAGGACAGGCAGTTCCCAGGGGCCCAGTCCAGAACCAGCTCTTTATGGGCCCATCTACAGAGTCCTCTGCCCTATAGCTCAAGCCCCGGAACAAGTGGTATTTCCAGAGTACACAGTCACCACCACCTCCAGTGTCACAGCTCAGCCCAGGCTACAGAAAGCTTGGGCCTCTTCTCTGTTAATTTTCTCTAATTCCTCAGAGGCTGGGCCTGAGGCCCAGTGAAGTCACAGTTTGGGAGGCAGCCCTGGCTCCCTGCCGCCCTCGGAGGCTATATTTGGAGCAAGGCAACTCCCTACAGACATAGACTAGAGATCCACCCTGTAGCACTGTCCCAACCAATTTTACCTATCCAAGCTATGTGAGTGTCACTCACATTTTCATGTACTTATTCATTCGATCCCTCAGGGATTCATTCCCCATGTAGTTACTGATCCCCTCATATGACAGGGCAGCACAGTAGGATGTATGGTGGGCACGTATATATGCGTGAGTATATATGGGTATCTGTTGAAATGGGGATGGCAGAACGTACTTTTAAGCGCCCTTCTCAGGGTTCCACTGCGCCCATGACTCAGGATTGGGGCTCAGCGGCGTCTGCGGGCATCTGTGTGCGCGGGCACGTGCTCTCCAAGGAGGCAGCTCTGACTCAGCTGCCCACGGCGTCTGTACCATACCTGTGCAGATAGGACTGTGTGTACCACTCGAGCCCTTGCCCCCAGGGGGTGGGGGAGGCTGTTGTGACTGACTCAGCTGCATTTGGTGACTGGGTGCCCGCAGGCCAGCTGTGACTTTACACCTTGCTCACTTGCCAAGCCAAACAGCCAGTGTTGGGTGCAAATATTCTGCACAGAGTGTGCGGGGACAAAGTCCCAAGTCAGCGGCCTCCAGTAAGCAATCCACCCCCCAACCCCCCGCATGGGGCCCTATCCCGACCTCTCCCGCCTGGCCCCCTGGAGCCTAGGAGACAGTGCCTCATGCGTTCTCCCCTGTCTCCCTCACCCTCCAGTCCCAGGTCTGCGCACATTAGGAACCAGGCTGAGAGGTACAGAGCTGCCAGCCCAATCCATTTTCCTCCCACACCCCAAATGCCTCCTGTTTCAGCCATGATTGTAGCTTTCTCCATCTCCCAGGGGCAACCCTAGCAGGCACAGCCCTGGGAGCATTTCCAATCTCTGGAGCTCCAGACCCACGGCCTCGGCTATGGCACCGCCTGGTCCCTCCCCGTCTTCTTCCTCTGTGTTCCTTGACCCATCTATCCCCAGCGGTCTCTCTCCTTATCTGCCCAAGGGTCTATCTTTGTCTCTTTCCGAGGCAGACTGTCTGCAGCCGAGGCTTCACAGAAGTGGAGGTGCTGACAGGGTGGGGGTGTGGGGAGGCCACTTGGTGTCGCTTCTTGAGCCTTATCAGGAAAAACTGAAGTTACTGCTCGGGGCTCAGGCTGGAATTTCGCCCTGGATGACCTTGCTCCGTTTGCTGGGGCCTCCGCAGGGACAGCCAGGGTCAGACCGGTCAGGAAACAGGCCCCTGCTTGTTGGCTGCTCCTTCTCCCTCCTCACCCACCCTCATCCCAGGGGGGAGGGCGGGCTGGGGGGGGGAACGCGAGGCAGCCAAATCTGTCCACAGAGTACACAGGGGGAGAGGGCTGCCACTGCCTAGGCTCTTACAGGAACAGGGCCCCAGCTGTGTGTGCACAGGGGACAGCGGGCAGGGCTGAGTCATGACCAGAATGCCTCAAGCTACCAGCAGGGACCTCCCCAGACCCCTGAAAGGAAACCTTGGGGCCGGAGTAGGAAGGGGGCTTCCCCACCTTCTCCCCTGATGGGCTTCCGGGTAGGCCTGCACTGCAGACGTGTGGTACATGCCCAAGGGCTGGCAGAGGCTCCGAGTCGGGACACCTGGGTGTTGTCCCCCATCCGTCACTGCCTGCCCCTGGGCAATTACCTAACTCTCCAGGCCCCGTTTTCCTCATCTGTAAAGTAGGAAAAAACGCCACTTTGGGGGGCTGTTGAAGACACAGTGGGACAGCCCGCGGCCGGCTCCGGGAGGCTCAGCGCTGGTGGGTTTCCTCAGTCCTTAGCAGACACGGACGGGACCCGCGGGGACTGACCCTGACCCTGCCACGGGTGCAATGAGACACGGCCCAGCAGCCGGGAGCATGACCGCGGCGTACGCCTGCCATCTGCCGGCCCCCAGCGGCATCGCCCAGCCCAGCGTCCTGAGTCCCTGGCTCGGTCTGGACACAGGATCATTCCACGAAAAGGCCCCAAGAGCTGACTGCCCCTGGGCCTGGGCCGCTTCAGGACCTGCTGGAGAGGCCCTGGATAGGGGGATCGTCTCTTATGGGGGTAGGCATGGCCCTCCTTCCAGCTGAAAGTAGGCCTGAGATCCCAGGCAACCCTGGTCCATTGTCCCTAGAGGGTGGAATTATAGCGGTTTTTTATTCTCTCTGCATACCTCCTTTGTCTCCATTTTCCACATTGGGTATATATTACTTTGTGATGAGAAAGAAAACAAACGTTATTTTTTAAAAGATTTTATTTATTTGAAGTGGGGGGAGCAGAGGGAAAGGGACAGAGAGAATCACAAGCAGACGCTATACCCAGCTTGGAGCGGGATGCAGGCCTTGATCCCACCACCCTGAGATCATGATCTGAGCCAAAATGAAGAGTTGGTTACTCAACTGGCTAAGCCACCCATGCGCCCCCAAATGTTATTTTAAAAAAAAAAATCAGAGAAGGGGCCTGTCTTGTCCATCAGGGAATTTTGGAAGACTTTCTAGTATTCCTATCGAGAGAAATGGAGACTGGAACTCGAGACCCTAGGATTGATGGTCCATCCTTCACATAAGCTGGCGTTAACTCTCTTAAGAAGAAAGGCAAGAAAAAGTAGCCCCAGCCTCTGGACAGGGTGGGATAAACGCTCTAAACAGACCAGAAATTTTGTAGACGAATGTTGCTTGCAGGTCAGTCACTGTTGTCTCCTGTGAGCTCTGATCAGGTGCATGGGGCTATGTCCAGGACATATTTGAGGACAAGGATGACTTACCAAAAGGGGCCATTAAAAAGCCAGCCTCTACTAAGGACCTACTACGTGTCAATATAGCCACAAAGAAGCTCTCCTCCCTTTAAGGAGCCTTGGGCTCAGGCAGCTCAGTCAGTTAAGTGGCTGACTTCGGCTCAGGTCACAATCCCAGGGTCCTGGGATCGAGTTCTGCATCAGGTTTTCTGTTCAGCAGCAACTCTGCTTCTCCCTCTCCCTTGGTGATCTCTCTTGCTCTCACTCTCTCTCAAATAAATACATAAAATCTTAAAAGAAAAAAAAAGGAGCCTTGGGCTCACCTCAGAGAAAGTTCATCAGGGCTGAGAGCAATAAGGAGCCTCCCCACAGGTGTTGAGACAGAATCAGCAAGAACTGACAATCAGAATTGGCAACAGGAACAGCAGCTGCATGAGGCCCTGGGAGGAGAGTAGAGACCAGTTCAGGCTTCCACAGGGTCCCAGAAGGGAAAGCAGAGGCCAGGGATCCTGGGGCTCCGGGGAGGTGGCGGTCCCAGGCCCTTGAGATCCACTTCAGAGCCTGGCTGCGGCTCCCCAAAGGGCCTGTGTGACTGGGAAACGGGAGTCTCGCTGGATAGGAGCCCTCATTTTAGGACCTCTGCCATGCAAACATTGCCAAGTACCTGCCTTTGTAGGACACCTGCCTATGGTAATACAGAGAGCACTCTCCAGTAGCTCTGCATGGTCACCTACTTCAGTCACCTGCAGAATATTCTCCGAACTTGCCAGTTGACCAGCAACATCTCTATTATGTGTCCTGGCCGAGCCAAGATGGAAAGGCCCTTCAACATCTGACTTTCTAAAGAAAATGCCCCAGGATGAAACATGGTGGGCGGGGGCTGGGAGGAGAGCATGTCTCTGCAATGTGGAGAAACTCCCTTACCAATGATGGACAGATGAACATCACGTGCCTCCAGATGTGACAGCCTCAGAAGGACACATGATGGGGGCAGGACCCCCTCTGAGAATACAGAGTCTAACTCAGGGTGACACAGTAAGGTAGAACCAGGAGTAAAACCCAGGTCTGTGTCAGTCAGCCTCCTTTCCAACTCAGTACTTTTGAAGGTCAAGCACTGACTCCTTGTATTCCCGGGTGTGAGGGCAGCCACACTAGAAAGAAGACATTCACCCTGTCCCTTTAACCATCTTATAGTGCACTGTGCTGTGGGAAGTACAGGGCCTTGGGACTCAGGGGTGAAATCTACACACCTTTTTGGATTCCCTGTGTGTTCCTGGTAAACAAGTGTTTCAGCTACAAACGCCCTCCAAATGGGAACAGAGGGCCCCGTTTGACAGCCCTGGACAGTGGCATTGATTCCTCTTCTTATCCTGGCCCCCCTGAAACCTGCCTGTGGGCTTACAGGGCGTCTTCCTACAGGAACTGGCCCAGGATGGCCCCTCGGGAGGGCAGGGGGCCTGAGATCGAGGCAGGGGGAGTACAAAGAGGGGCACAGGAAGGCCTGCTCCCAGAGACTCAGTGTGGGCTGCAGGTCAGAGCGAAGTATCGACGGAGGGGAAGAGGCAGGGTAGCATGGGACAGGAAATAGAAGGGTCTAGACAGGGAGAAAGAGTCAGCTGCTAGCCTCAAGTGCTGAATGGAGTCGGGGCTGCCTACCTCTCCCTGCTCCTCATGCTTTGCTAGCTCTCAGCAAGGCATGAACCCAAACCGGGGGGGAGGGGGGGGGGAGACGTGCATTCCTGTGGGTACATAACCCTAAGAAATTCTGTGCTGCATCTCTGATTGGCATTTAGTATCCACCACGGCTTAGCCATAGCACCGGGGGAAGACTCAGCAACCTCAGGCCAACAGAGGCTGAGCACGGCACTGGAGCGGCAGGAGGCCCTCCCTCCATGGCAAAGTGAGGCACAGACACGCAACTGGCTGGGTGACGGGGGCAGAAATTCATGGAGACGAACATGTTCGATGTCCAAATGTAAAGGGGAGGCAGGGGTGTAATGAAGCACATCCTAGAAGAGGCGTTCCAGTGTGTACTTGGCTTATCCCCTTCCAGGTCCTTCGCTGCAGAGTGAGGGGTTTGGACCCACTGACCTCCAGGGACTAGCCCAGTGAACAGTACAAAGCTTGTGTGTCAGGTTGATACATTTACTTATAGAATAGCTGTGCATTTCCAGCATTCCCGGAAGGCTCACTTATGCTCTTTTGCAATCAATGACCACCCCCACCTGCCCCAAGGTCACTCTGCTTCTGACCTGGAAATCCACAGATTAACTTTGCTGGTTCTGGAAATTACTATAATCACACAGAATGTTCTCTGGTTTCTTTGCTCAACAGGATGTATGTGAGATTCATTCATGTTGTTGCATCTCTCAGTGATATATTATTTGTAATTATAAGGTAATCTGTCTGAATACACCAGTTCATCAGTCTCCTTCTGCTGGTGGGCACTGGGTAGTTTCGGCTTTGGGGTCATCCTAGGCAAACCTGCTGTGAACGACCCTCCTTGCAGGGTCTTGGTGGGGACACGGGCCTCAGTTCTCCTGGGGGAGGAACTGCTGGGTACATGTTTTTGGCTCTAGTAGATATTACCAAATAGCTTCCCCAAGTTGAGACATGACTTTTATGGGTCTCAAAATGAGTATAAATAAACAATGAAATAGAGAAGAGAAAGAAACATATTCCTTAACTCCCGAGACTGAACCTTTAGATAAATTGTGAGCACCTGCTGTGAATTAGGGAAGGCTGGGCGGTGCCCCTGCCCCACGTGCACGCGGCCTCAGGTCAGCCCCGTCCCCGGGGCCCCGCCCCGGCGCGGCGCCTTGCACTCGGCTGAGGGTACGAGGCCCCGGCAAGCCCGACAGGCCCCGGTAGAAGGCACAGCAACACTGGGCAGTGACTGAACACTCATTATTGAACAGTTCCGAGAGACCCTCCCTCTTGCGGAAAGAAGGGAACTTTCTTATATGCGGCAGCTTTCGTATTTCACACCTCAGCAACCTGCATCACAGAAAGACATATCCAAACCAATCCCCTCTGGATCTGTGTGAAAAAGGCAAACTCAGGGCACCTGAGTGGCTCCGTTGGTTGTCTGCCTGCGGCTCAGATCACGATCCTGGAGTCCTGGGATTGAGCCTCGCATTGGGCTCCCTAATCAGTGGGGAGTCTGCTTCTCCCTCTCCCTCTGCTTGTGTTCCCTCTCTCGCTGTGTCTCTGTCAAATACATAAATAAAACTGTTATTAAAAAAAAAAAGGGCAAACTGACAGAGTTTCTGAAGCACAGCGCCCCACACCGGCGGTGCCAGGCCTCTGTCCTCAGCCCCGCCAGCTCACAGAGCAGGTGGCCTCTCTCCTTCCCGTTTCTACCAACCAGGTCAACTCCTGGGACTCCTTAAGGGAAACCCCTGACTCATATTGTGTTCTGGGCCTTTCTGTAGAGCAGGTTTTCTCAACCTTGGCACTGCCGACAGCTCAGGCAAGATGCCTCTTGGTTACCGGGGACTGGGTCATGAATTATAGGATGTGTGGGAGCATCTCTGCCCTCCACCCACTGGATTGCCAGTCACACTACCAGTTGTGACAACCAAAAATGTCTCCTCCACACATTGCCAAATGTCCTGGGGTAGGGGTGGGGGAACTGTCCCCTGTCTGTCCCCTGTTGAGAACCACTGCAGTAGAGAAAGATGCTTAAGAAAACACCAGCCAAGTGTGCTCTCTCCCTCTAGAAGGGAAAGATCAGCTTTCAGGACAAGCTAGCTGGCCTGAGCGAGCGGCGGCTTAGTCCGCAGCAGGCATTTCAGCCTTGGCAACCATGTGAGACCAAAACAAAAACCACACTGTTTACTCTGGTAAAACTGAAAGAAAAACCAAAAAGCATAAAAAGAAGATTCGGGAAAGCAGAGGTTAAGAGGATTCGGAGGTAAGAGAAACAATGAGGAGAAATCATTTTTGCAAGTTCCCGCTTGTGAGCGCACACGTCTGCCATGGTTTCCCACAGGAGTGACTCAAACACGAAGCCACGGTTCACCTCAGGGCAGCACTCGCCGGAGGGTCCCAGCTCCACACTCGGGGCTTTCAGGAAGGATCCCTCAAGTCCATCTCATTATGTGAATATACACATACACAAAACCTCATCCTACTGTTCTATTAAGTCAGAAAGTTTAACATGCATGCCATTCTGATATTTTTCTAAGTCCATTTTACTAAAAAAAAACCAAAAAACAAAAAAACCAAACATATAAAACATTTTTAATGTATCTTAGAAAATTAGCAAAAAATTAAGAAAGTTCAGCATATTACATTGTACAATATTTAGGTAAGAATGTTTGAAAATTATAAATATCTGTTCCCTCTCAACATAGGACATCATAAAAATACACTTTTAAAATTTTCATGTATAATTCCTATAAATGATCATATCCCTATTTATTAAGGAAAAGGCCTGATTATAACAATTCACACACTCACACACAATTATAACATTCACACACTCCCGACACTTTCTGTACAGTAACTACAAAAGTAAAAGCAAGGGGGTCTGGCAGCAGGTTGACCCTCGGAACCATTTTAAATATTAGGAAGAATTCAGTTAGTATCAAATTATCGTTCCAGATGGGACTGACTCAGTCCATCTCTGCCGTCTGCTTCCTCAGGACCTACCTTAGCCAAGCGCGCGCTTCCTTGAGCTGGAGCCACCATGGCAGGCCGGAGCAGCAGCAGCGCATGGGACAGAAACCCCGCACAGCCGCACCAGGGACCGCAAGCTGCGAGCGGGAACAAGGGCCACACTCTGCCGGGGACAGCTTTGCGGGAGCAGGGGTCGCAAGTGTCCCCGGCCAGCAGACCAGCGCTAGAAGGCAGCGCTCACAGAAGGGGACCAGCTGCCACCTGGACAACCGTCCCCCACGGCCGCTGACGGTGTGTGCGCAGCCTGCTTCCCATGAGAACCCGAAGGAGCTAAAGGGAATTTTCAGAAGCTGAAGTTTCCAAGGAAAGAGTAAATAAAGAGCTTGATAGTGTCGACTTTTTCTTTTCAGGTAAGCCCTGACTTTCAGGCAGAGATCAGAAGGCTCCCTTAGTTTATTGACCTGAGAGGAGGCGGGGAAGGGAGGTCAGAAGCAGCAAAGCCAGTTCCTGGGTCCTTAGAGCATCAGCTTTCCAGCTCCGCGGGCTGCGCGGCCGACCCTGCCCCCGTCACCCCCTCACTCCCTCACTCCGTGCTCTTCTTCCCCTTCCAGTTCTTCTCCCTCTCTTCCAGTTCTGCCTGGGTGAAAGCCGCAGGGCCCCAGTTAGTGATCAGGTGAGGGTTTTTGGAACCTAAGGGACAAAGACACATTACACAGGAAGTAGCATATCCTTCAGTTAACGTAACCATTTCCCCGCAGATAAAAACAGTAACTGTCTCCTTTATTTCTCCTCTGAGGACTATCCATCAATGTCATACCTGCCAAAACAACCTGAAGACTAAGGCAAAGGGAATTGCTGGGCCTTCTTATCTGTTACAAGGCAAGTTATTCAAGAGCAATTGATCCTAAACAGCTTGGTTTCTACATATTTGGACTAACAAAGACTTTTAGCACAATTCAAACACAAATAAAACAAAAAGAAATTGGGAAAATATCTGGTTACTTCAAGGAGTGTGTTACCTGGCTCTATCAATCGAATTAACCCTTCATGCTGGGCCACCTTGTCCTTCCAGCTCTTGGTCTTACTAGCTGCCATCTCCAGCTTCTTCTTAACTCCCTGGAACACAAGTAGATTTTGGATTATGCAAACACAATGGGCGTTTAAGAGCCAAATAAAAATGACTGGGTGCTCCTATATGCTTGTGAGTTATCCCAAGAAATCCTCCCAGCCACTCTCAAGATGTAAGTACTCTTATTATTCCCATTTTACAGATTTGGAAACCAGATGCAGGGAGCTTGAGTACCCTGGCCGGGGTCAGCCGGACGACCTACTTGCACCACTACACATGAATGTGTAAGATCCCTGTGTGCATATCACAGCTCACCACTGCTCGGCTCCAAATGCCCCCTTCCCTGTCCTGCGTGTGATGGCAGGTAACTCTCCTCGCCAGTGAGTACCCTTAAGCTTGATCAGTAAAGAGCACTGAAGGGACACTGGAGGAAGGGGCTTTGCTTCTGGGTTCCGCTGGACCCTTCTCAATCGCGAAGAACCTGCACTCTTCTCAGCAGCTCCTGTGGCAGGGGTACCCGCAGGGCTTACCCCAGTGCCCAGGGAATTTACAGCCTCCCAGTCACAGCTCTTCTGCCGTCCAGTGGGCCAAGGCCATGCCCCCTCCAAGAAGGTCAGGATCAGCGCCATGGGCATAAGAGGCAACGATCAAGGGGCACCCTCTTCCAGCTGTGTTCCCTCTCCGGGCGCCCGGCTTAGGCTCGGAGGCACGGGCTGCCTCCTGTACCTGCCGTTGCTGCCTCCTGGAGTCTTCTTTACTGCTTAGCAGGTAATCCCCTTGTTACGGCTAATAACTGCTTCTATTAAACTCCTCCTGTTCCAATCACTGTGTGCCTCCTACCTGACCTGACCTGATACCCCTCCCCATCAGTAGAAACGACTACTTCTCACAGCGAGGGGAGATTCTTACTACAGCTTCTTACAGCTAAGCCAATACTGTTATTTCTAAATGTTTAAATTTTTACTTTAAGTCCAGCTAGTTAACCTAGGGGGTTAGACTAGTTTTGGGTGCTTAAACACTTGTTTTTGGAAACCTGAAACACACGCTCAGGGGACCCGCAGAGTCACCTCGTACTGCTCCAGGGCCTGCTTCCGCTCGAGCTCCAGCTGCTCCAGCTGCTGCATGGCTTCCTGAAGGGCCCGCTCTTTCAGGACGCGCTGATTCTCCAGCTCTTGCTTCTCTGCCTCGGTCGTCTGAATGGCCTGCTGCTGCTCTAGGTGCCACTTTTCCAGTTCAGCCCTCTTGGAAGACTCTTCCTCAAGCAGCCTGCGACACAGAGGCTCAGGATCAGAGCTGCGTGGCTCCCACACCCTGGCAGATGCCAGAACCCCCGAGGTCATCTCAGCCACCCCCCTCATTTCACAAGGAAGAAGTGAGGAGCCACAGAGGCCCACGTTCACAAAGCTGGTAAGGCGACCCGGGTGTCCTGTCCTGCTCCTCTCTGTGGCACCTTTTTTGAAAACAAAATTAAAAAAACATTTATGAGAGGTTTCACGTGCCACAAACTGGGCCGAGAGCCACGTGTATTTTCCCAGTCAATCCTCACAAAAAACTGAAGTGCTATCAACATTCACAGTTCCACAGTGGCCGAAGTGAGGCACAAAAGCTAAGTGGCCCGAACCACGTCATTCACCCAGCAGGGGGAGGGCCAAGTTTTGAAATGTGCCTGGCTGCTCTAACATGAAAACATTCCTCATCTAGTACAAACCTATTACCAAGGACAAAGCTAACAAACTAATGAAGTGAGAGAAGAAGGAGCCGACAGAAGGCACAGCAAGTCAGCTCCCACCTACTGAACAATGACTACATGTCAGACCCTTGACTTCATGACTCTAACCCCCCATCAATTCTCTAAGGTATGTCCCTCCAGATGAAACAATAAAAAATTCAGGGTGTTGATAAGTAGGTTACACAGGTAGTAGTGGATTTTCACCAAGGTTTTTGTGATTCCAAAAGTTATCTTTGAGTAACAGGCTACCGAAGAATATCCAGCTACGGAGGCATTTCAGTAAATGAAGGTACAGCCCAAACCTGTCCCCAAGGTACAGTGTAGTCCGATGGCGGCCCACGACCTGCCACACCTCCGGCACCCTGACCATCAACACGCTCTTCCAAAGCCAACGAGAGAAGGAATAAAGTACCGACCAGACCGCCTCATGTCACCACCCACACAAGCCGCCCCGTAAGAATTCCCTATGCGACACCCTGCAGGCTGGTTTCCCCACCATGCTCAAGCCCCCTGGGGGATGGCCCGCCCGCTGCTTCCCAAATCAAGTGAGTTAATTTATGGGCAACCTCATCCACAGAAAGTTCTTCCTCGACTAGGAAGAGCTCTCCCACCCACTACCCCTGGTTCTACACAGGACCATCCACTCCCTCCTTAGATGTCTCCCGGAATGTGAGATCCACAGCTGAACACAACACTGCAAATGCGGTGTGGCCAGTGTTTATTCACTCACTCAATGTGTACAGATGATGCATCTTCTGTGTGCTTTTCTAGGCAGTGGTGAACAAGACTAGAAAGGCCTATTTCTTCATCCTAGTGGTAAGAGTATGGAAGGGCTATGGACATTTGCAATGTTCGGGCTGCCCAGCCTGAATCCCCTTCATGTGTCCAAGGAATCTGCCACAGTGGGCATCTTGATGGGAAGCAGGGCCCATCTCCCACCACGTAAGCCACAGGCCTGGCCCCTGCCCTCCTGCCCTTTGACACAGTGGAAGCCACGCTGGGCTTGGTGAAGCAGATGCATAAGGAACAAACTAGACTCCGGAACTCTGACTCTGAAGCAACCAACACAAAGAAGCAGAGACAGTGGAGATGGCAGCATCCAGTGTTGAGTGAGTGACAGCAGAAGGCGTGGGGACTCACACGTGGGGCTGACATCAGTGGCGCCCTCACTGGGCTCCCCACAGCCTGGCCGGTGCTGTGGTTGGGCCGCTCAGCCCTGGTTCGTGCCCGTGCCTGGGCCTGCCCACCTGCCTGCCCTAGCACAGATGGAAGGCCTGGCTAGAGCGCCAGAGGCCAGGGTCTTCCAGGGCCCCCGACAGAACAAATAAGTCAGCCAGCCAGGCCTCCTGGGTCTCTCCAGTCTGGTGGACACTCGTCCCTCTTCACCAGAATGGTCGTCATTCCCAGGAACGACATGCACCCCAGCAAAGCACATAAAGCACAGGACACGAATGGACCTGGCACCTGGCCTGAAGCTTCCGCACGGTCTCCTCATCTTGCCGGGCCTGTCGCTCATCCTCAAGGGCCTCCTGCAGCTTTAGGTACATGTCTTCCAGCTCCTGGACTCGCTGCAAATACTGCTCCAGTTCAGAGGACTTCTGGGCAACCTGTTCCTCCATCTGCTGTCTGATCTGACGGTATAAAAGGGTCATGTTACACTCGGGCTGACATCATCCCCGGGGAACGTCTCCTGCTGCTCCCAATGGCTGAGGCCCTTGCCACAGCCCAGCAGGGTGGCCAGGGCCCCGTACTCCCAGAACTGAAGACGGAAGAAGGAGAACACTGCACCCAATACCGACACTGAGTCCGGGGCCACAGACGACAACCCTCATGCTGCATTCATACCCGGGGAGCATTTCATCCCTTGCACTCCACACTCAAGAAAAAAAATTGTTTCCCTGAATAATTTCTCTTTAATTCCCTTCTATTATCAAGTTGCAACCTCCTTACCCACAGTCTTCTCTAAAAGAACCTGTGCCCAGTCAGAACAGCCAGAGGGAGGGTTAAAAGGGAAAAGGACAAATGACCAGCAGCCAGCTACTCCTCTTTCCCGGCTGCCTCCAGGCCCCTCTTCTCCCTCCCTGGGGGACTCAAGGACCTAAATTAGCACCCTAACAAGTATATGGGTTCTCCTTTCTGTATTAAACAGTTTTGAATCGCTGCCTCAAAAATGGAAAGCCAAGGACATCTGAATGTAATAGCATACACATTAGCATATGTGTCCGCGGTTTATAAAATATTCTCATCGCTCACTTCCTCCTCCTAGGAGTCATGAGAGATCACATGACAACACTTCCGATGTCGAGAGAAAATTCATGGTCAAAAGCAGGAGCAGAGAGGAAAGAACCGGATCCTCTGGCTGTCAGTTCAGCACTCCTTCCTCCAACATCTCCCTGCCTATGAACTTTTCTCTCCTAAAACAAACATATCTGTTTTAACTCCAAGCAACAAAATGTCAATAAATATCCTGAGCATCTATTTGATGGGCACTGGGTTCAGTACTCTCCCATATATTACAACACCGCATAAGACCTGTGTTCCAATGAACTGGCTAACCACCTTCAGCAACCTGGCTCTTGGGTGTCTTGGGGGATGGGAGCCTCTAAGATGAATCAGAGCTGCTAAAAGCAGCAGACCAGAATTCGTATGTTCTCATGATTTCTGAACCTCCCACTTTGCTCACGACAGAAGAGAAATGTCATGGAACCCGTGCTTATTTTTTCCATAGCTATTTATTTTCCAAGCCAGGATTCCTTGAGAAGGAAAAGGAATGCTCTTAATAATTATATCAGGATGGTGACGACTATCCCAGCGAACCAAACACGCAGCCACCCTAACTCAGTACTTGTCACCCCATTCCATGAATTTCTATTCTGGGGTCCTGAAAGCAAGGTTTATGTCTTTTATCTTTATATCTTTGGCACGGTGCCCTGGCACATAGAAGTTGCTCAATAAACCCATGCTGAATGAAGAAACACGGAGGTTCCCCAACAACCTCTGCAAGTCAGTGGCATGGCCCAGCTGGCAAGACGGCCCCGTCCGGCCTCCCAGCCTCGGCCCCTCCTGCTTCACCCAGACTGGCTCTGTGAGCTCATGCAACAGGTCCCAGCCGTGTGGCACTCACAAGCTTCTCTCGCTCCAACTCCGTGCTGAACCTGGCCTGTAGTTCCACTTGAGTCTGAAGACGTTTCTTCTCTTCTTCTGCTGCACGAGATGCTGCTTCTTCCAGTTTCTACCCAATCAAAAGCAGTGAATATTAGAGTGCAGGTGCATTAGGAAAGAGAAATATTGGCACGCAGGTGGCTCAGTTGTTAAGCGTCTCAGGCCAGGTCATGATCTTAGGGTTATGGGATCAAGCCCAGCATCAGGCTCCCCACTCAGCACAGAGTCTGCCTGGGATCCTCTCTGGCCCCTTCTTCCGTCCCTCACCACTGCTCACTCTTGCGTGCTCTCTCTCTCTAATAAGTGAATAAATCTTAAACAAAGTCTCAAATGACCTAACTTTACATTTCAAGGAACCAGAAAAAGAAAAAAATGAAGCCCGAAGTTAGTAGAAGGATATAACAAAGAGTACAGCAGAAATAAATAAAAGACCAAAAAGACAAGAGAAGATCAGTGAAACTAAGCTCGTTCATTCTTAGAAAAGATAAATAAATTGACAAGCCTTTAGTTAGACTTACCAAAGAAAAAAGAGGACTCAAGTAAATGAAAGAGCAGATGTTACCAAGGAGATGTTACAAAACTACAAAAGAACATGAGAGACTATTAGGAATAATACACACCAACAAATCGAACAACCTAGAAGAAATTTATAGATTCCTAAAAACATTCAACTAATTTCATTACTAGAAGGAGATTTAATCAGTAATCAAAAACCTCCCAACAAACAAAGGTCCAGGGCCAGACAGCTTCACTGGTGAATTCTACCACATATTCAAAGAAGTAATACCTATTCCTCTCAAACTTTCCAAAAAAACAGAAGAGGAAAGAATTCCTCCAAATTCATTTTATGATGCCAGTGTTACCCTGATACCAAAACCAGACACAAGAAAAGAAAATTAGGGGCTAGTATCCCTGATGAACATATGTGCAAAAATCCTCAATAAAATATTAGCAAACCAAATTCAACAAAACATTAAAAGGATCATACACCACAATCAAGTGGGATATATTCCTTATAATTTAAATTTTTGAGCCATATGATTATATTTCCTATACAAAAGATTATATATTTTTAAAGAGACCAAAGTAGAATAAATGTATTTGGGAGGGGAGAGGGATGAATAGGTAGAGCACAGAGGATTTTTAGGGAAGTGAAAATAAGCCTGAATGATACTCTAGTGGTAGATACATGATTTGTCCAAACCCAGAGAAGGCAGAACACCAGCATGAACATTAAGATAAACTATGGAGGGGCTCCTGGGAGCTCAGTCATTAAGCATCTGCCTTCAGCTCAGATCATGATCCCAGAGTCCTGGAATCGAGCCCCGCATCGGGCTCCCTGCTCGGCAAGAAGCTTGTTTCTCCCTCTCACATTCCCCCTGCTTGTGTTCCCTCTCTAGCTCTGTTTCTTTCTGTCAAATAAATAAAACCTTTAAAAAAAAAAAAAAAAGATAAACTATGGAGTTTGGGTGCTATCAGTACCAGTGTAGACTCATCAATTTTTAACAAACATACCCTCTGGAAGGGGATGTGGACAGCAAGAGAGACTGTGCGTGGGCTGACACTGGAGGTATATGGGAAATCTCCATATCTTCCTTTTAATTTTACTGTGAACCTAAAAGTACTCTACAAAAGTATTTTTCCAAAAAAAAAAAAAAAATATGGGCAACCCCTTTAAAGAAATGTATTAATTTACAAAAACTACATGATTTCTTGTTATTCCTTCTTTCCAATTAAGTGAGGCCAATCAAGTCTTACAAAACCCACAAATGTTGTTGAATTCCAGGTGATTAAAAATTTACCTAAGCAGTTTTGGGGCACCTGGGTGGCTCAGTTGGTTAAGCCACTGCCTTCAGCTCCAGTCATGATCCTGGAGTCCCAGGATTGAGTCCCACATCGGGGTCCCAGCTCCGCAGGGAGTCT
The DNA here is from genome assembly GCA_004023965.1 of Spilogale gracilis. Taxonomy (NCBI): domain Eukaryota; kingdom Metazoa; phylum Chordata; class Mammalia; order Carnivora; family Mephitidae; genus Spilogale; species Spilogale gracilis. The sequence goes on along the minus strand of PITA01008146.1, from coordinate 11,131 downwards.
GCTTCTCCCTCTGACCTTCTCCCCTCTCATGCTCTATCTCACGTATTCTCTCACTCTCAAATAAATAAAATCTTTAAAAACAAAAAATTTAAGCAGTTTTTTAAAAATATGCTTCAACGAAAAATTGATGAATTTTATTTCTTAACAAGAAAAGGAAAATTAAAGATTATTAAGAGCTCTATAATAATTTCCCAACACTTACCAAGTCCCAAATCAGTTGCTTAAATAATTCTGCAAATCTAGGCAGGAGGAAAGCTATCTAGTTTGGCCTAGGCCTTGCCGGCTCTGGGCAGACATACACATAAAGCAGAACAGGGCACCAACATGCTCATGGGGGGCAAAGTTTAAGTCTAAAGGTTCAAAGAGATGCCAGATGGGTGATTCTCAAATGCACGATGCTAAGTTAAGGAACCCAGTCTTGAAAACTTGTATACTGTGCAATTCCATCTATATGACAATTTGAAAAAGGCAAAAATATAGGAACAGAGGCTAGATCAGTGGTTGCTGGAGGTTAGGGATTAGTGGACAATCTGGGTACAAGGAGCAGTGTGAGGAAACTCTCTGAGGCATCAGATTTGTTCTGCATTCTGTCTGTGCTGGTTACAATAATCTAGACACATGTAAAAACTCACACAACTATACATGAACCATGAATCTTACTGTTTGTAAACTACTAAAAAATTAAAACAAAAGAAAAAAGGACACCAGAACTTTCAAATATTGGCAATACTCTATCCTAACTTGGGTAGTAGTTTCAGGGCTATTTACTTTATGATGCTTTATACACACTCTTTCATACTCTCTTCTGTAGAACCGATTGCATAATTCTTAAAAATTATGAAAGAAGGGGCGCCTAGGTGGCTCAGTCATTAAGTGTCTGCCTTCGGCTCAGGTCATGATCCCAGGGTCCTCAGATAGAGCCCCACATCAGGCTCCCTGCTCAGTAGGAAGCCTGTTTCTCCCTCTCCTACTCCCCCTGCTTGTGTTCCCTCTCTCACTGTGTCTGTCAAATAAATAAATAATCTTTAAAAAAAAAAAAAAAGGGTAGGTATGCTCTCTGGAAAACAGTATGGAGAGCCCTCAAAAAGTTAAAAGTAGAACTACCCTGTGATCCAGCAACTGCCCTACTAGGTATTTATGCAAAGGATGCAAACATAGTGATCCGAAGGGGCTCCTGCACCCCAAAGTTTACAGCAGCAATGTCCACAAGAGCCAAAATATAGAAAGAGCCCAGATGTCTATCGACAGATGAATGGATAAAGATGTGGTATATATACACACACACACACATATATATATACACACACACTCAACAATCAAAAAGAATGGAATCTTGCCATTTGCAACAACATGGATGGAACCAGAGGGTATTATGCTGAGTGAACTAAGTCAGAGAAAAACAAATACCATATGATTTCACTCATATATGGAATTTCAGAAACAGCAGACGAACATAGAGGAAGGGAAGAAAAAATAAAATAAGATAAAAACAGAGAGGGAGGCAAATTATAAGAGAATCTTAACCATAGGAAACAAACAGGGCTGCTGCTGGGGGAGGCATGTGGTTTTTGGGTGGGCATTAAGGAAGGCACTTGATGTAATGAACACTGGGTATTATATTCAACTGAGGAATCACTAATAATACACTAATAATAACTGAAACTAATAATATACTATATGCTAACTAAATTGAATTTAAATAAAAAATATAAAAAACAGGAAGAAAGGTATGCTGGATAGGAACAACTATTTCTAGCATCACACGCCCCCATAATACCTAAGGTTACAAAAGTATTGAAAAGTTCTTCGTGAGTCTACTCAGAGGATATCAGCACAAAGTGTGGCATCTCCGTGGACCAGAAGGGGAGAGCCCCACCAGGAATGTGCGGGCTTATACTGTGAGCATCTCCCATACTCAGGGCAAAGGTGCTACACAGGAGGCACAAAAGGGTCTTAGATCTTGTAGTCAGCAGGTGCTCACTGACCCAAGGCAGACAGGCTCAATCTGTCCCGAATAAGGAAGGTGCCCATACCCTGAGGACTCACTACCACCTCCAGAACCATGATACAACCGAGCAGTAAGGTTTTCCAATGAATGTCAACTGTCCTATACAACCTATAGTACTTAACCTCCTCGCCCAGAGATGGAAGGAGAAACTGACCCAGACTGTATCTTTGACTCTAAACGGTACGTGAGACCCACTAAGGGTACTCATGAGTAAAGCTAAGCAGGGAAAAACTAAAAAAGCAACACACCATGCCGAGGTCACCAAAAGTGACCTTGACATCCTCAGGGAAAAAAAAAAAATTCTCATCTTTCCCTGACAAGATTCAACTGTGCTCACTATTCCTATAAATGTTCTTTTCCGGTCAATGAAATGTCTTGCTGACCTGAGACCCTCATACGTTCAAGGCTGGAAAAACCAGGATGTCTCACTCAGCAACCTAGATACACTTCCTGAGAAAGCAATTTACCAAAACAGCTCTCTAGAACTGCATGCACCTGGCCCTGGTGCACCCGAAGCCCGTAAGCATGGAAGCTGTGGCTCCCACAATGGAGCAGAGAGCCCTCTCCCAGCCCCCTGTCCGTTCCCACCTTCCTCACGGTCTCCAGCTCCAGCTGCTTGTTCTCGTTGGCAGCCTGCAGCTCCTTCATCTGCCGCTCCAGCTCCTCCTGCTCAGCCAGCAGCTTCTTCCGGAGTTCTTTCCGACGCTGGCGGGCTTCTTTATGTGGTGGGGGGCTGCCCAACTTCAATAGATGGATAGTAGAATGAATGGCTATAAAAGGTGCAGGACAGAAAAAGGGACAGACTGTTTATTCTTCATAACCCTACAATGCAGATGGCACACTGGGAAGAAAACCAGAGTCCCAGTGTAGATTCTGTCACTGAGTGGAGGTGCGACCTGCATAAGTCATAACCAGCAGCATCAGTCTCCTCATCTCTAAAATGAAAGATGAGGGGATCTTTCATTTGGGATCTCCAAGGTGCCTTCCAGCTCCAAAATTCCATAACTGCATATCTATGCTTAAATAGATACTTGATTCAGGAACACTGCACACATTTGAAGAACTTCCAACACTTTCAATTCCCTTCTCTGTATTTCTCAAAAAGCCAAATAAGAACAAGACATAGTAGGAGTTGAGATTCAAACTTCCTGATATCTGATCTGCTGGGTTTAGTCTGCCCTTACCTACGCCTTATGAAACCATATCATTATACACTCCCTTTCTGAGATGGTACGAGTAGCTACCATTCATTGAATATTTGCTATATGTACACCTTTTACATGCATTGTCTAATTTTTATGTATTTTCTTGATTATTTTAATTAATTTTAAGTTTTTGAACAGCTAGTACTTTCACACTGTTCAAATTCAAAAGCATGAAAATATAATACAGGAAAAGTCTCCCTACTGCTCCTATCCCCAAGTACTGGCTTCCCCCCTCCATTACCAATTAATGCTAACAGTCCCTTGTGCATCTTTTCCAGAGATATTTTAAGCATATACAAATAAATACATATAAACATCCTCCATCTTCTTTTGACATAATACACTCTTCTGAGCCTTGGTTATTATCACTTAATTTATCTTGGAGAGCTTTCCACATCAGCATATAAAGCATTATACAGGGCACCTGGGTGGCTCAGTTGGTTAAGTGTCTGCCCTCGGCTCGAGTCATGAGCCAGGGTCTGGGGATCGAGCCCCACATTGGGCTCCCTATTCAGCGGGGAGTTTTCTTCTCCCTCTACTCCTCCCTGTGCTCATGCTCTCTCTCTCTCTCTCTCACACACACACACACACACTCTCTCTCTCTCAAATAAAATCTTTTAAAACAAACAAAGCATTATACATAAAGTACTGCACAGAACCCCACTGTGTTTCTATCATTTATTCACCTATTTTGCAATTTATGGACATTTAGGTTGTCTATAATCTATCACATTTCTGCAGTGATGTGCCATTTTCTAAATGTGCAAGTATATCTTCATTACCTAATTATTAACCCTCACAAAAACCTTGAGAGGTAGGTACTATTTTTTTTTAAGATTTTATTTATTCATTTGAGAGAGAGAGGTAATGACAGAGAGCATAAACAGGGAGGAGAGGGAAGAGCTGGCTCCCCACTGAGCAAAGAGCCCAATGTGGGGCTCAATCCAGGACGCTGAGATCATGACCTGAGCCAAAGACAAGACGCTTAACCAACTGAGCCACCCACATGACCCGAGAGGTAGCTATTATTATTATCCCCATTCTACGGAAAAGGCAAAACAGCTACAAAGTTCATAATTCAAGTGACCCAGGAAAGAGGATTCAAACCTAGGTGCACTTGCCTCAAAATCTTAAGCCACATCAAAATGACCACAATTTTCAGTATAACATAATTTTACTTATGCCCAAGAATATCATATTCAGAAGGCCCTTTCATGATTAAAAAAATATATATCATATATAGTGTTTCATTCTTCACTAATTTTAGAATAATAATTTAGTTTAAAAGTTATTAAATCAAAAGTTTGTGTTCTTGAAATAATTATTTGAAACTAGAGACTTCTTGTGAAAATAACAGATCTTAAAAATTACTGGAAATATTCAAAGGTGATTGCATTATTCCTCTTTTGTTTTCTGTATTATTAAAAATCCAAGATGGTCACTTCAAAATTTTTCTAGTCCTTAAAAGGGGAAATTCCATTCTCTTTAAATAATAAAAGCAAATAAAACCTAAAAATGTCCAGTTTATAATCTTCCCACAAGTTTATTATGCAAATGGAACTGACAAAAAATTGGGAAACTCCTCTCAATTTGTTTTCCTTTCAGCTACTATGCTGCAGGCAGAAATGACTACAGTGAGGGAACAATGCCTTTAGTATCTTTAATGAGATGAAAAGAACAAAGTCAGAGCTCTCAAATTATATCATGACAAGTAATAAAAACTGCCTTACCCTGAATCCACTCCTGTTTCTTCTTCTTATCTGAGGCACTGATTTCAAAAGTCTTATCAAAACATTTTATGAGAAAAAGGCATTTCTTCCCGTCTTTGTCAGGTAAGGACTAACACAGAAAGCAAAGTCAGTTTCTTTAAAATTTTAAAACATTTAAATTAAATTCAATCTTAATTATTTATACAAATCTGGCTGAAATTCAATGTCAGTGAAAAATATCCATAAGAGAATATTTCTGATTTACAAAATACTACTCTCTAGGCAATATTACCTATGGCCACAGTGACCCCTGATTAGGATACTTCACCTGGACTGCAACAACCGCCACCACCTGATGGGGACACTGTGCTTTGGCTCTCCTGAGCACAGGGACTCTTGCATGCGAGCACACCCCTTACAGGACCCTTGGAAGGTCTATCCAGGTTGTTACACCAGGTCCTGACTCCGACACACTATGAGGCCACTAAGCCACGGTGATTCCCACATCTGCCTAATGGATCTCCACCCTCTTTGCACTTGGGCTGTGCTTAACAGCAGGCCGGGGCTCCTATCCTGTATCCTGAAGTAGAGTGGTACGGCCTATGCTAATCCTGTGAGTCTCCATGGTTAGCTGAATCTAAGAGGACCCCTTAGGAGGCAGTGCATACCCTGGGACATTACTATATCTATTCCATTTCATCCATCAAAATACACTGTCATTCACGAGCTAGATTTTAGGGATTTTAAATGTTCTTCATCAAATACAGATGTGATGATAGTTAGATATAAACTAAAAACTCAAAATTCATGTTTCTTGACGATCTCACTTCTTTATAGAATTAACAGCGATGAATAAGGTGTCCTGACTGAAAGTCACCTAAAATATTCAAAGGTAATGCCTGTATTTTTAGTTTTATTTACTGTACTCAAAATGGCCCACATTTCCTCATATATTCATGATTTCAAACACCGTCTTACTGAATATTTTTTTGCTTTCTTTTTTATAATTCCATTTTATTGAATAAATGTTTCCTTAAATGTTCAAATAAATCTGACTTAATCCTTACACTTTGTTCATGAGAGAAAATAAATTCACATTACAAAAAAACTTTTATCAGGTTCTCTTTGGCTTTGGTTTGGGAAGTCTGGCAACTGTATGCCTATACTATTTTGGAAGTGTTAATTTTAAGATTATTTTAAGGTTCTAAAGTCTAGAAGGAAGATAAAAGACTTCAGCAGCAGGGGGCAGCATTAGAAAGAGGTAACAAGAGACTTACCTCCACACAGCAGTTTTCATCCAAGAGAATGTCTCCTTTCTTATCTTTCAGATCCTCACTCACATAATAAGAAATTATGTTGGGTTTTAGTACAAACCAGCGTTCAGTCCAGTTTTTCCGTCTATGGCCTTTTTTCATCATGTAACCCTATGAAAGATTAAATCCAATATAAATGCCTGAACTTTTACTTATTAGAGCTAATATCTCTTGTTTGAATACATGAGTATCAGTGGTTCTTGACCTTTGTGGATCTGAACCCACTGAGGATCTATGAAGGCCAGGGGCAGAAAATCCAGTCAAATACATGCATACAAAAGTTTACAGAGAATTCTGACCTGCAGACACATCAGTCCGGCCCCTCCCCATCCACCAATGTTATATATGTAGCCTTAGAACTCCTGGTCTAAAAGCATTGTGATTTTTTTAAATTCATTTTTTTCTTAAAGAGAGGGAGAATCTTAATTTTTTTTTTTAAAGATTTTATTTATTTGACAGAGAGAAACACAGCGAGAGATGGAAAACAAGCAGGGGGAGTGAGAGAGGGAGAAGCAGGCTTCCCACCGAGCAGGACCAGGCACCCCGGTTAACCTTAAGCTTCCTATATGTTTATCAGATATTATGCAGGTCAAAATCTAGTAAGATAAATGCAATTTTGCTATATAAAGGTATTTTCTCCCAAAAATAAGGTTTTTCTGATTTTATAAAAATAGACAATCATATATATAGATTCATGTAGAGACTCATACGAAGTAGTAAGTCCATTAACAAGAAAGGAATAAAGAAGAAAATAAAATGTATAGAAATCCCGCAATCCAAATCACTTTTAACATTTTGGTGACCATCCTTCCAGATAGCCCTACAAACGTTTATCACAGTTCATGAAAGGGGTTCCAAGATACTTCCTGTTCCACAACCTGTTTTTTTCTCTCAAAAATGTGCCATAAGGATCTTTCAGATCAACAAATACGGCTGTACACATGACATGAAAGTACTTTATAAATAGTTAGAAATGTGGTCATTTAAACAGTCCTTTCAAAATAGTAATTTCCCAATGCTTAAGTGCACTTCAAAATTGTACCAGTAATTTTTAAAAATTAAAGCCTAGGGCGCCTGGGTGGCTCAGTGGGTTAAAGCCTCTGCCTTCGGCTCAGGTCATGATCTCAGGGTCCTGGGATCGAGGCCCACGCCAGGTTCTCTGCTTGGTAGGGAGCATGCCTCCTGCTCCTCCTCTCTCTGCCTGCTTCTCTGCCTACTTGTGATCTCTCTCTGTCAAATAAATAAAATCTTAAAAAAAAAAAAAAATTAAAGCCTAATACCAGACTAGGAAAATAAGAAACTTTATTCCTGTTCTAAATCAGTGTAAAAGTATAAAGGACTTATACTCAATGAGACTATCTTGTTTCAAACATGTCAAATTCTAAAGGTGAGGAGACAGAACTCTTACCTGTTTCAACACATCTAATATAAGCTCATTAAAGACTTCGTTAATCGCCATGGACACTGTCTGCCGATCCATGCCTTTGCTGAACTGTCCATTTCCAATGAGCTCGATCAGTTCCCACACTGAAAGGCCATCTTTACTGTCATCAAAGTTGACTTTATAACGTTCAGATTGTTCTTGCTGCCAACCTCCTCCCATAGCTTCTGTAAGTTTCTTAAGCAAGTATTCAATCTATGCAAAGAAAAATGTAAAAGTATTAATTCCTAGTTAAAAAAAGAACTCTCAAACTTAGGTATGTATCTATGTTACTCACACTGATATGGTCAACTTAGGAAATGTTCATTTCTAATTACAAAAGAGTATCTTTAAATAATCATGATATTATCAGGGGGAAAGTTATGGATAAAATGCCACTGGTCCTATATTAACCTTATAGAACATGTAAAGGATTCAAAAACTGATAACCCTCTAATAGTATAGTATATCTGTACACAGAACTAAAGCAAACTGCATATATACGGTACCATACCCAAATCAACTGATGTGATCTGATTACTCTCGGCTGGATAAGTATTTCAATGTACCAGAATATTGATCTTACTGAACTAATACACAAGTACTAAATTAAATAAGCATCTCAAAGTAGTAGGTACAAGTTAGTCCTCAATTTACAAATTTTCCACAGAGCCAATTATTTGAAAGTTATAATGCTTCCTCCATTACAACACTGATAATGTTGGCCACAATGGCTAAATTTCTAGCCCGGGCTGGAAAAGCTTATTAAATCCCAAAACGCATACCTTTGTACAGAAAAACAGTAAAGATTGCTGTGGAAACAGAATAAAAAAATCAGGATCTTCTGGAAAGCCTGGGTTTCCTACAGCACTCTTGAATTCAACATGTGCAAAAATGAATAAATGAATCACCACTACCTTCCAAATGGCTTCCCCTTCTATTATTGATTTCGGCTGGGAACAACACCATTCACCCATGCCAATCCTTGTTCCCCACTCCTTTTACCCAATCCGTGATTAAAAACCCACTGTTTTTACTTCCCTAGATCAGTGTTTTTCAAGCTGTAGCTTATAACCCAATATAAAATCAATGTATTAGGTAATAACCACCATTTTCCTTAATGGAATGAAAATATTTGAGTTCACCTACAATAAAGGCAAATATTTTGTGTGAGTTTTGCATTGTGGGTGTATCCATGTGTGCTGGGTCATGAAATAAAAAACTTTTCTTCCTATGGATTACAGTCAAAAGAGAATGAAAAGCTTTGTCCCAGCAGTTCTCAAATCCATCCCCTCCTACTCCATCTGCCTTTGTAAAGGCTTCCCAATTGGTATCTTTGACTCCAGCATTGCTCCCTTGGATCAGTACTCTGCTATACTAGACAGATTTTTCTAAAACACAAGCTGACACTGTCATCTCCCTCTTTAAATCCTGTCCTCGCTCTCTGTCACCTCAAAGATGAGGCCAAGTTCTTCTGTGTCCCTTGGTGAGCACCACCCTCCCGGTCCCACGCCAGCTTACTGTCTCCAACATGTCTTCCACTATGCCCACTGCAGATTCTATACTTCATCATACCACAGATCAGAGTTCTCAACCTTATTCTGTAAAGGGTTAGGTAGTAAATGTTTTAGGCTTTGTGCATATCTACTATAATTAACTCCTTGTTTGGGTTGGGTTTGGGGGTGTTTTTTTTTTACACTTTAAAAATGTAAAAACTATTCTCAGCACATGGGCTATACAAAAATAGGCTATGGGCTAGATTCAGCAATGAGCCATAGTTTGCCAACACCTGCCATAGATTATAGGGAGTTTACCAACTTAACACACTTTTTTATGCTTCTATGCGTTTCCTCATGTTGTCCTCTCTGTTTTGAGTACCTCTCCTCATTTCTACATCCAGCTAACTGGTATTTGTCCAAAATCTGTATCATCTAGGATAGTCCTACTTAAAGTGAGGTATGTGGAACAATGGCATCAGCATCACTTAGAAGCCTGTTAGAAATGAAGAATCTCGGGCCCTACCAAAGACCCTAAAAATCAAAACCTGTGTTATAACAAGAACCCCAGGTACTTGCCCATGCACATTAAAGTTTGAGAAGCACTACTCCAGCAAAACTGCTCTGACCAACCCTAATCCAGGTCAGGTGGTCTTCTATGTCACTGAAGTTCTTCATCAAATACAGGACTGAAATCATCAATACTGTACTGAAATCATCTCTTTACTCATTTTCTTCCCTATCATTTTCTAAATTCCTAATACAAGGGACCATGTCCCACCCATCTCTGAATCTCCAGAAATCAGCAGCATACCTAGAATGTGGTAGAACTCAATTAAACTTTTGAAATAAACTTAGCCTCAATTTTTTCATCTATGAAATGGACATAGTACACTTATCATAAAGAACTACTATTGGGATTAAATGAGACAAGTACTAATTATTTTGTATAGTGTCTGACACAAATGTACCCCATCAGCATTACTTCCTTTTGCACTGAGTGAGTGGTATATTATTCAAACATTTAGAATTACATTTTAGGAAGCATTTATGAAATAACAAATTAAAGAATACAAAATTAAATTTACCTATAATTTCCACTGCATAAAGATTATGCAAGTATTCTGACAAATAACTAGAGGAAAACACAGAACTAGTAAGTCTAATTTGTTACAGATAAGACTGTAAGTTAGTTTTTCTTTCTTTCCTTTGCACTTTCCACTAATTTGGTGGTAATGGTGCCTGTGAAATAACATATTTTAGCAGAGAAAGAATGCCACTAGGAAAAACGTGCTTGCAAAGAAATGTATATCCACAAAATATCATAAAGTCAAGAATATCAAGAGTTCTACAGATTTAGTTTGATGGAATATTATAAAGTTCTCTAGTATGGAAATGATCTTCTCTCCTAAATCTAGCATATGGTAGGTAGTCAACAAGTATTTACTTGTTGGAGAAAAACACACTTAGGTCTTTCCTTTCTCTTGTTGAAGACAGATCATGTACTGTTAAGCTTATCAGATATTATTATTTTCTTGGCTTTTAACTAGAAATAGCAGTGATGGGGGAGGGGAGGCTGGCTGTCACAGTCCGTAGAGCATGTGATTCCTGATCTCAGGTTGTGAGTTCAAGCCCCACATTGGTAGAGCTTGCTTAAAAAAAAAAACTTCATTTGCACCTGGTTGGCACAGTTGGTGGAGCATGCAACTCTTGATCTTGGGGTTTTGAGTTCAAGCCCCACGTTGGGTATAGAGATTTCTTAAAATCTTTTTAAAAAGAAGAAGTAGTGGGGCGCCTGGGTGGCTCAGTTGGTTGGACGACTGCCTTCGGCTCAGGTCATGATCCCGGAGACCCGGGATCGAGTCCCGCATCGGGCTCCCTGCTCGGCGGGAAGCCTGCTTCTCCCTCTCTCACTCCCCCTGCTTGTGTTCCCTCTCTGGCTGTGTTTCTCTCTGTCAAATAAATAAAATCTTAAAAAAA
>PITA01008145.1:76541-86692 GCA_004023965.1 Spilogale gracilis | reverse complement strand
TCGGGCTCCCTGCTCAGTGAGGAATCTGCTTCTCCCTCTCCCTCTGCTGCTCCCCCTGCTTGTTCTCCCTCTCTTGCTGTCAAATAAATAAATAAAATCTTTAAAAAAGCAAACAAACAAAACAAAAAAAAAACTCAACAAGACTATGAATGCTGAAAGGTACAGGCCATGTCATATGTGCCTGTTGTGTCCTCCATAGGGTTGAAAACAACTGTGGTGTGTATTAAGCAATTAATAAAGATTTGTCGATTTGAGTAATTGAAACCCTCTGTAGTGGAATTGTTCTTATTAGGAATCATAACCAAAGGAGATGAAAAAGAGATGGTATATAGAGTTTCCTCAAGGCTCTGACTGAAATGTGATGCTGCAAGTATCCATCTCTCTAGGATGTGTTATCCTAGGGATTTTAGAACATGCAAGTTAAAGAAGGGAAATAGAATTGGAATTTTGGAAAATGCTCCTTATGATGAAAAATATAAATAGGTTTTCTCCCTAGCAAGCCCAGTAGGGTAGTTAGCATGTAAAATACAAAGAGAAATGGAAATTGTGTTTTTCCTGTGTGCCCTGCAGAAGTTATTATTTCATTTTTCTCAACTTGTTCATCTCTAAAATAGGATGTGTGGATACCTCTTATTTGCCCTCCTTCTCTGCCCTACTCCACCTTTTCTACCCTGCTGTGTCTTAGGAGGCTGAGTACATGGACTGCATTTATAGGCTCTATAGCTCTGGCTTCTGATTGGGTTCAGCCATTGGGGAGCTAGCAGGAGGCAGCGGGTAGGAGGCTTGATTATTTTCTTCTATTGCAGCCTCCATCTTTAAAAGGAATTTCTCCTAGTTCTAGTGAATACCCTCTTCTTGGGCCATGGCCATCTGGCTGGCTGTTGATTCTAGCCTCAGGTATTCTACTTTCCCTTAGTGCTTTTCACTAACTTTGCCCACAGTTCTACAGATAACTCCTTTATCAAATTTTCTACAAATAACTTAGTTTGTGCCATCTTTTCCTGTTAATACAGACAATGGTCATATTTGTATCTCACTAATGTAAACATTAAATTAAACCATGTGAAATGTCTAGCAGAGCCTCTGGTATAAAGTAAGTCTTAAGTATGGCTCCTTCACCCCCTTTCTCCTTCTTGTAGTGCACTCTAGCCTTCTTATAGACATGCTACTAATTTATGCTAGTATGCAATCTGTGATTAATGTGATTCTTAATAGTTTCACATGCTTCTCCTGGAAGAGTCTTTGTTACTATGCAAGAAAACTATTGTTCACATCAGGGTTACTAGCACATAAAATCAAGAAAATGCATCTTTCAAAAAGTCGTAACAATATAAAGAAAATTGTATTTCAACTATAATTGTTTCAATGAGAGTTAAATATGTGCTTATCATGATATAATAGTCCTCCTTTCAGGAACACATATACTCAGACTATGAAAGAGCTAAAGGATCAGATAGAAGAAACAGACTCATTTGATATGATAACACCTTCATGGCCAAAATATTGCTCACAAATATTTGTTTTGAAGATGATTGATAATCTTTCCCACTCAAGTTTCCTATGAATTTTGTGTCAGGGAGACTAGCTGAGAATTAAATGTGACAGAATAGCTATTGAGAAATGACTGAATCCCCTTTTTGTCCATAGTATGATCATGGAAGAATGAAAAGTGTTCCTTCCTAGCACTAGGATTGACAAGGTCTGTGAGTTCTACCCAGGAATTCCTAACTTCTTTACCCTCTGGAGCTAGTTAACTGAGAAGAAATAATCATCTGTATTGGTTGCACCAGGAGGAATTTTCTAGACACATCTATGACATTAAAGGCTTAGATCTGTGTAAATAATTAAAGTGGATTTCCTAAAGAGAAAACTAATCAGCAGGAGTACTGTGATTGAGGGTTGAAGAGAGGTCCTATGAGGCTGATAGGTCCCTCAAGTTCTCTGTCAAGAGCAGCAGAGGTAGGTGCTTCTTGGAATGCGGGGCCTTTGAAGTGGTAGAGCCCGATGCAATGCTGGCCTGTGTGTTGTAGGCTGTAGTGACAACCACATGCTCTCTGTCCTCGTGTATCTGAGTCTTTTTGAAATGTGAGTTTGCAGCTCCTCTCATCAAGAAGTAGAGTTTATTTCTCCATTTCTTGAACCTGAGCTAAATTGTTACTTCTTCTGGCCAATATAAATGAAGGCTGGTTCATATAAACCTGAGCTCTAAATCCAGGCCCAATATCTTACTACCTAGATGTCCCTAAGCAAAATGCTTAACCTCTCCATTATTTTTTTTTGTAAAATAAGATGAATAATACTATCTTGAAATATTATTGAGTATTAGATGGAATGATATAGACAAAGGGCCTACCATAGGATAGGTGTTGAAGAAAGGTTAGTTATCAATAATATCATATTCATGTTCAAGAAAGAAAGTGTTGTTTCCTTCTAATTCAGTTTTGGAATGCATTTATTTACTTTTTAAAGCACCTTACATTGATTATTTGAGAGGTTTAAAATATTTGAGCCAGAATGAGTTAAAAATGATTTTCCCTTTTAATTAAAGAGGAATCAATAACATCATGGGAATGTTTAATTTCTTCCAAAGTCAACACAAGACAATCAATAACATTTCTTGATGCAGATGCTGCACAAAACTGAAATCAAAGCCAGTCCTAACACAGAGAGTTAGGCAAAGATAACAAAGCTCAGGACAGAAAAATCACCTGCTTGACTAGCAATGGTCCTAGAAATATCTAGGATTAGACACCTAGCCATATCCTTGAACTGTGGATTTGAATAAAGCTTGTATGAGGGAGTAAGTGAATCCCCAGGGACATTCTTCTCTCTTATACTAAGTTTCAGTCATTTTATTTTTTAGTCTAAGTCCTAATGGAGAGATGGCAGCAGTGGTAGGAACAAACTGTCTATTGCTATTTTTGACTTAACCAATATCATCACTACTAATTAATACTTAATTATTTTTGTTTTTGGATCTTCTTTAGCCAAATAAATTATCTCAATTTGACACTACTTGATAGAATTTTACCATTTAATAGATCTGACACAAACATGGATTGATAACAACAAAGTGAATGGTAGATAAATTAGATAAATGCAAACAACAGAATGAATATTGGCAAATAGTAAATAAATGTAGGGTTGTAAAAATCCAATCAATAGTGAATACTATTTTGGAACAATTAAAAAAATTACACTGGACTCAAAGATAGAGATTTAAGAGTTCTCATTCCAACCTCTTCCTCTAATGACCCATATAACTCTGGGTATATCATCTTCTTGGGGCCTCAGGGCCTTTGATCCTGCTCTATTTTTCAGTATGTGAGGTTGCTTATGCTACATACTCTCTGACATTCACTGGTGGCCCTTTTGGCTTCTATTAACTATATTCTGCCTTTTAAAGTCTCTTTAATATCATCTCTTAATCCCAGATTCACATGTAAATGAAGAGGGCTTCCCTCTTTCCCTGTTTCCCCAATAAGGGCCAGAATATTCTAGGGGCCACCTCTGTGGCCCAGTCAGTTAAGCCACTGCCTTGGGCTCAGGTCATGATTTCAGGGTTTGGGATTGAGTCCCTCTCCATCTGCATTTTTCCCCTGCTCCTACTCTCTCTCTCTGTCTCAAATAAATAACTAAAATAAAGTGTGGTGTTTTTTTTTTAAAGAGCCAGAATATTCTAATTTTTAGGTAATCCTTTGGTTTTAATTGTTGTTAAATTACAGAGATCCCTGGGAATTGGTAAATTTTTAAATAGACATTCACATTTCAGTAAAATGGCAAAGGAAAAAACAGGAAACTTTATAGTCTTCTGATGCTCTGTTGTTAAGACTACCAGCTATCTTCTAATACCTATTTTTCCCTTCTTTTGTGATGAAATTCCTGATTTGCAGTTGGGCATATGTTCTTCCAGAATGGGGGCTGCATTTCTCAGCTTTTGTCTTGCAATTAGGTCTGATCATAAAATTAAGTTTTAGGCACTATAAGTGTAAGAGCCCTGGTATACTTAAAGAAATGGGGGAATGCCTGTTATCCTTCCTTCTTGCTGGTTACAATGTGGATGTGAGAGCTGGAGCTTCAGCAGGTATCTGGTGACCTTGAGAATGAAACTCATAGATGGTGGCCTGATTCCAAGCAAAGCTGAAGTGCTCTTGCTCCGACTTTAGGAAGATAATCAGCTTTAGTCCACTTTTGTTTGTTTATTTAATCCCTGGCTAGTTCTTTCTTCCTTCCTTCCCTTCCTCCTTCTTTCCTTCCTTATTCGTCTCTCTCTCCCTCCCTCTCCCTCCCTCCTTCCCTTCTTTCCTTCCTTCCTTCCTTCTTTCCTTTCTTTCTCTTTCTTTATTCCCTCTACCCACTTATATACACCCAACTAAAGTATGAGAAATAGGATGTAATTAAGTTCCCCCAAACCTTTTGCAACTCTCATTTTTTTTTTTCACAACTCGATTTTCATGGGTTCTTCACAAATAAAAGACATACTAGGAAACTGAGAAGGTATTTCATTTTTAGAAAATGTTAAGAAAGCATGAACTTCTCAAAGAATAGTAAATCTAACACATCATCATTTGAAACAAATATGTTATATGATAATAGACTCTGAATTCTGAGAATTTTAGAAAGAAATGATAGTATAAAGTTACAGGAAATTCTTCTGAAGTAAGAAGCTGTACAGATTTTTATTATTAACTTCCAAATACATTTTGGAAGGGAAGAGGGTGGGGAGATGGGTGATTCTGGTGATGGGTATTAAGGAGGGCATATATTGCATGGAGCACTGGGTGTGGGTCATAAACAATGAATCTTGGAACACTGAAAAAATAAATTATTTTTAAAAATTCCAAATAAGCACATATATTTCAGTGTCATTATTATTTTTTGGCACTTCTCTTGGGCAAAAATAAAGAGATGTGCCCTTACATTGATCTTTTTAAAAAAGTACAGAAGTCTTACTTCTAATAAGTGTTGCATGAAACATAGTGATACTTTACCTTTTGTTATTAATTAATTTGAATGAAATTGCTCTAACCATCACATAACTTCAACTGTGAGTGGACTATTTTAAATTGTATTTTCTGAAAAGTTGTGAAAACTATTTACCTAGGCAATATGGCATTCCATTCTCAGAGATAACAAACTTAGAAAACAAATCTTAGATTTCTTAAGAAAAACAGAGTACAAAAACATAACTAAACTAAAGTTAATGAGGTATTTTGAACACAGTAGGTTCCCAATACATTGTTGTTGCATTGAGTCAATCTGTGAAATTTTTGAACATTTCCTACATACAAATTCTTTTAAGGCATTCTTTCTCAAATTATAGAAAATGACCACTTGCATGGGAATTGCTGGAGTGTTTGTTTAAAAATGAGAATTCCTGGACATCTCATCACAAGTAGTGAATCAGAATCCCTACTCAGGTCTTGAGAATATGAGTTTTAAATACCTCCCCCCAAGAGATTTTAAAGCACACTTGAGTTTCAGAACCTCTCTTGCATTGCTTTGTGTAATGCAAAGAAGTTTCAAGCTGATTCAGGTTATTACTCCCATGCCTCTGAGCTAATATCATGTTGATTCTTTTTCCAGTCTGCCTCCAATAATCATTTCGACCTCATGCAAAAGTCAGGAATCATTACTGGACTGATTAACTTTTCTCTTTTTTTGACTGATTAACTCTTAAAGAGAGAGGGATAACCCTAGATAGGTACAGAGAACATGGATAGCATACAGCTGAGTCAAATGAGGGAGAAAATATGACAATCGTAAGGTTAGATTTCAAAACCATTTTTTAACTCATCTGGGATGAGTACCACTGTAACGTAAGGAATAACTCTGTTAAAGAACAGCGTAACTTAATAGAGGTCTCCTATCTCATTCTCTGACGGTTCTTCTGGGCTCTGGTGATGAATGTGTTCATTTTATGTGACTTGCTTTGGATAAATAACCCAGTGCCCTATCAGCTCTCCAGCCCGAGGCCAGCAGCGCTTGTGTGTGCAAGCTAATGACGGTGGAAGGTGCCTGGGGGAGGGCCTCGGGAGGGGCTGCCCAGCGCAATCGCGCCCGTGCCACTTGCTAAGAGATACTCGGCCTTTTCTCTGCAGCTGCCACTTGAAGACTTCACGCTTTCCCTCCAGAGGAAAGAAGCCATCTATCTAAATCAGCTGTACCATCCACGTCCCTCATTTCTCCCTCCGCCAGCCTCCATCCCCACCCCTTCCATTGTGTTGTGCGTTTAGCTCAGCTTCCTGCGTAGGACCCTAACCTCACTCGTAGCAGCAGGCGTTACTGAGAATTTCGGAACCTCAAGTTGCAATGGAGCTGTACGGAAAGGTGAGCGGAATGGAGTTTCCGTGCATGCTCTGCGCGAAATGTCGCTTTAACGGACTGTGTGTGTGTGTGTGTGTGTGTGTGTGTCCCTTGTCAATGCAATTGTGTGAGTGAACTACTTTCTGTGTGTGCTATTCATCATCTTTCCCCCAGTGTTTGTTGAATGAGATTGTAAAACTACCCCACTCTGGCTATGGACGTGAACTTTCCCGTTTCGGGATAAGGAGGTGTAGGGCGGAGAGCCCCAGAACACAACCCCGGGTTCACATGTACTGGGAATTAGCACAAGGTAGTGCGTTTCCTAACCAGAAAATCACAATCTAGCCACGGAAAAGCTGTGAGTAGAAAAGAAAAATTCCCCGCTGATACGAGCTGGAGTCACTTTCTCCTGCGCCTCGCGAAGAAATGGGCTGGGGGGGCTCCGAGCTGTAACAACCAGGAGCTATTCCAAGGGAGGAGAAGGGAGGCTCCGCGGCGGAGTCTGACTGGAGGAGACAGCCTCTTTAAATGATTGCTTGCCGGGAGTTGTAGTTCAGGGCTCGCTGGTTTGCGAGAAAAGCTCTGCGCGGTAAGACTGCAAATCCCAGGAGCGCGCGGGACTCCGGGCCAGTACGCGTGTGCGGCGCCAAGAAGGGGACAGCTCCGGTGCTGATGTTGGAGCCGGTTAGTGAACCCCTAGAGTGCAGAGTGTGGAACGTGGAGAGCGCGGGCTGTGCATGCTTGATCCAGCGCTGGGGCAGCGCTGTCTTAACCAGAGAGAAAGGACATTTTGAGAACAATGAGACACGAAGCTCCCATGCAGGTGGGTCTATACATAAAGTATGGCCTCAGGAGTAATTGAGACAGAAGCTTTCTCCCTCGCTCCAAGCACAAATTGCGCTCGAGCTCAGAGAAGGTCTAGGCTCTGACTCGGTCTTGGGGACACTGTTGGGTTCCTCTCTGCTCTGCGGGGCGGCAATTGGGTTGTCTTAATGAGGGATAGGGGTACTTAATATCTTTCCAGACTCCGCAAGGAGGATGTGAATGTCCGTCTAAAATGTAAACCCAAGCAAACAAAAGTCAGGGAAACAGGCAGTCTCGTGTTGCCATTCATCTTCCCTCCTGGCTGGCCTGGTTTGTGATCCCGGTACAAGTGCAGGGACTTCAGGTTTGGGATTGCGAGGTCTCTGTTGGAGTCAAGATAGAGCGAATTCCACTTGGTTAAGAGCGCGGTAAGAAAGGCTAAGACAATGTTAGGGTCCCCCGAAGTCCCTTGTCTTCAATTAGGGTCCTCGTAGTATCGGGGAGAATAGTAAACACATGCCAGAGGCACCGCAGCCTTTAATCTCTATCTACAAAACTGGTTTACTCCTGCGTTTTGAGAACCCTCTCTGAGATTTCCTGAGTGGGGTGCCCATTTGTTGTACGTTCCGATTCCCCATTCAGTTAGGTTTGCTTACTTCGACTTGGGTGAAAAGATTTGTTTTTAAGTAAAAATGAGTAGTGCTTTCTCCTTTGTATGTACAACCAGTTAATGCTAAACATCAACCTGTGTTCATTAACCTAGCAGAGTGATCTCGTTGCGTAATAGACAGGCACTTTATGAATGGGGTTGAGAGGAGAATGGAATACACCATTTGGAACATGTTGTCTCTTGAGAACCAACCGCTGCTGCCAAATCTAACAATATGAATATTTGCCTTTAATACTTGCTTGAACGTTTCCCAGTTGTTTTCTTTACAAATCAAAGACTTCAAACATATGCTTTGATTTACTTTTATTTTATGGGTTATGTATATTAAGATGTGATTTAACAGTGATGTTAAATGGAAAAAAATATCTAGAATTTCTTTGTTGAGGGATTATATAATGGAAGCCCTCAAATTACATTATGAGTTATTGAAAATTTGATTTGTTCTAAAAAACAGTGGCCCCATTGTGTGTCTTCTAATACTGCTGTTTGTGACTTAGCTTTTCATTATAGACCTGATGTGAAAAGAATCTGGACAGACAATAAAGGTACCGGCTGTTGTAATCAAGATATATTGGCTTATGATAATTTTCCATTACTGGGGGTACTGCCAGGAACCAACTGGCTAAATTAATCATGTTTGATTATAAGTAAACATTGACAGTACACTTTACAAGTAGATTGTTAGTATTTAAAGTCAACCTCATATACGCACTGAAGTCTATCAAAATAAATTACTAAAAAAAACTATGTTGCACCTGAATTTTTATTTTCTTAGAAGAGTTGCTTAGAATGTTCACAAGGCCATTAAAATGTTATAGACTTTATGAAATTAATGCCTTAGGAAGAATTTAAATTATTTCATATCAACTATATAGTAGGCCCTCTAATTCTCTATTTTATTCAAACTTCAATGAAGAATTATTGTAAAAATTAGTTTAAGCTAATAAAATCAGTTTATTTGTGGATAAAGTTATTTTTATATTTATATTGTATTTTATTCATTGGGCTAGATTTTTGAAATTTAAAAATTAAATGTCCAAATTCTATAATCAATTATATATATATTTTAAGAAATCAAAGACTATTTTCTGAGGTATATTAAAACACATTCACTGAGTCCATTTAAGTAAATTGTTGCTATGATGCCTGTCAGGTTTTCAAATGTATTATTATTCAGGGTTTCAAATATATATAATGATAAGAAGAATAAAAACTATAAACATGCTTTTATTTTCTTTAAGTGGCAAGTAATGTCTCAGGACCCATACTTCTGTAATATAATCGTATTCCAGGTGACTTTGATACATGAAAATGCAACCAGATAAATAGTTGACATTTCTTTTTTTTCCTATTTAAAAACTGAACCACATCATCGTTTGAGATATATACCTCCAGATTTTTTACCTAGGTTTCTGAAAAATGAGTCACAAGCAATCCGCATTTTACAGTTCATTTATCCTAAAAAATTCTTTTCCCCATTTAAAAATATTTAGTCTATTTGTTGATGTGAAACAAAACACGCTCTTTAATTGCTGACTTTTTAACTTACTTATTTTCTTAATTCAAGGAAGCCTTTAAAAATTATGTAATGTCTTTTAAAAAGCATTTGATGTGCCATTATAAATAGCTTAGTGGTCTGTTCAAGGTATATGTGTTTGATATATGAATATTTTCTGAAGAATATTTCTCTCTGAATTGAAGCAAAATGAGGTATGATAATTGTTTTTTATAGTGACTATTAAAATAATACATAATAATAGTCTTTGATGTCTATACTTCCTTTGTGGCTAAATAACCAGGAATAGCATTTGGTAAGTGTTCCAAATAACGGGTTAGAATTTTAACGCTGGAAATGGTCATTTTGTGTTTTCTCACTAGTGAGTCCATAAATCCTGAAGGTCAAATGAAATGGGGAATAGCAGGGCTCATGACTTGAGGGCAAAACTCTGATGAACAAATTGTCATTTGATTCAAGAGCCAGAAGTGAACAAATTCTAGTTTATCTATTGCTTTGTCTGTGCCAAGCGCCATTCCTTACATTCAGATCTCATTGTGTGTGTGTGAGAGAGAGAAAAAGAGAGAGAGAGAGTGTGTGTGTGTGTGCGTGTAAAATGCAAAACAATCCTAGAGGTCACCATTACCCTAATTACAGTCAAGGTGCTGGAGCTTATTAAGATTAAATAACTTGGGCACCTGGGTGGCTCAGTGGGTTAAAGCCTCTGCCTTCAGCTCAGGTCATGATCTCAGGGTCCTGGGATCGAGGCCCGTGTCAGGCTCTCTGTTCATCAGGGAACCTGTTTCCTCCTCTCTCTCTGCCTGCCTCTCTGCCTACTTGTGATCTCTCTCTCTCTCTGTCAAATAAATAAACAAA
>PITA01008145.1:0-76441 GCA_004023965.1 Spilogale gracilis | reverse complement strand
GATCAATCTGTCATCTGTAATTTATCTCCCTTTATTATACTGTTAGGCAGAAAGCCACCCTCCCTCCTCCAAGGATATCTGTGGCCTAATCCCTGAAACAATCCCTGGAATAAATTATATTGCATAACAAAAGGGACTTTGCAGATGTAGTGAACGTTACACACTCTAAAATAGGAGAACAAAAATAAAATAGGGAAATTAACTGGGATTATCAGGTGGGTCCAATCTAATCACATGAGTTGTTAAGAGCAGAGAACTTTCTCTGGCTGCAGTCAGAGAGATGAGGAAGAAGGGAAAGTCAAAGATTTGAAGCATGAGGCTTGTTGGCTTGAAGATTAAGTCTATGTGTTAAGAAAATGGAAATATCAGTCCTACAGGCACAAGCAAGTGAGTTCTGCCAACAGCCTGAATGAACTTGGAAGTAGAATTTTCCTCAGAACCCAGCCAAGACATTGATTTTGACTTTGAAAGGCCTGAGCAGAGTGAGCAGAGTACCCAGCTGAGTCTCACTGTGTCTAGACTTCTGACTCATATAGTTATTAGGTACTGTTTTAAATATCCACTACAGCAGCATTAGAAAACTAATTATGCACATATAAATTTTCTATTTCATCTTGGATCACTTTTGTTAAATTGTATTTTTTGCCTAATTTTTCAAATTTACTGACAAAGTTATTCAGAATGTTTTGTTATTTAATTTTTCTAAGATCTATAATGATATCTCCACTTTCATTTTTATTATTGACAATTTGAGTTCCCTTTCTCTGTCATTAGATGTTTATCAATACCATTAATATCTTCAAATAACCTTTGTTAACCTTTGCCTTTGTTAACTTTTTTGTTGCTTTGGCTATTTATTTATTTTTGTAAAATTTTTTCAAAATTTTTTTTTTTTTTTTACTTATTCATTTGAGACAGAGAGAGAGAGAGAGAGGGCATTAGCAGGGGGAGAGGCAGAGGGAAAGAGAAAAGCAGGCTCCCCGCTGAGCAGGGACCCTGATACAGGACCCAATCCCAGGACCCTGGGATTATGGCCTGAACTGAAGGAAGACGTTTAAGGACTGAGCCACCTTGGTGCCCTAGATTTAGGCTTTTAAAAAATAACTGTGTTACTTATACTTTAGTAGGACCTTCTCTTTATTAGTCTCCTTAGAGTAGAAATTTAGATCCCTGAGTTTAAATATTTCTTTTTTCTAATAAACATAACTATGTAAAACAATAAATCTCCATTTAAGTACTACTTTAGCTGACACTCACAAATTTCTGAGTGTAGTATTTGCTTCGTATCTTATTTCAAATTCTTTGCTCCTTTCTTTGTGATGGTTTTCCTTAATCTATAGGTTTAGAAGTATGTTTTTATTTTCCAAATATCTGCTTATTTTCCAGATATTTTATTGATATTAATGTCTAAGTCTTTTGATACCAGAGAACATATTAAAATTTCAATCTTTTGAAATTTTTGAATTTGTTTTTACACCAGCTTGTGGTCTAACTTTATGAACACTCTATGTGCAATCTGCATGTGGCATGTGAGACACAGTTGTTGAGGAATATCAATTAAGTCACGGTATTGTATGGTATTGCTAAGATCATACATATTCTTATAGATTTTTGGTCTACTTATTCTATCAATTACTGAGAAAAAAACTCCCAATTATGATTATTAATTTATCTATTTCTCCTTTTCCTTTCAGTTCTTACTTCATATATATGCACTTCTCTTATGAGATATGCACACATTTGTAATTGTGTCTTCCAGAAATTTTATCATTTTGTTATTATGAAATGTCCTTTATATCTCTGGTGATGCTCCTTGTCTTAACATGTATTTAATCTGATATTAATATACTCTTGCTTTCTTAATATTGTGATATATATGTGTATATATATATATTTATACTTTTACTTTTAATTTCTACGTGTCTTTATAATTAAAGTATGAATCTTGTGGTCAGAATAGAGTTGGTCATTACATTTTTAGCCAGTCTGGAAAATCTGTGCCTTTTAACTGAATTTTTTGCCTGTTTTCATGTGTTGTAGTTATTAATATAGTTGGGTTTAAAGTTATCTTTTTGCTATTTGTTTTTTTATTTATTCTATCTGGATTTTTGTTTCTCTGTTTCTTCTTTTCTGTCTTATTTTGCTTAATTACCTATTTTTAAGTATTTCATTTTATTATTTCCTCTGTTGGCTTTTTAATAATACATTTTGCTTTTCTCTCCATCAGAAAGGATGAATATCCAACTTTTGTAGCAACATGGACTGGTTTGGTGTTTATTCTAAGAACTATATTATGTGTCTTCCATTTGTTATATATTCTACATAATACGGTATTACTTCACATAAGTTACAGTAATTTTTCAATAATATAATTTCATTTACTCATCCTTTGTGAAACTGTTGTCATATATATTACATCTGTCTTTGTTATAAATGTTCTATGTGGTTCTATAATTTTAGCTTTAAACAATCATAGATATTTTTTAATAGAAGAAAAGAAAAGCATACGCATCCATTTTTATGTTTACCCATCACCAATTTGCCATTTCTGGTGCTCTTTCTGTAGATTTGAGTTTCTTTCTTTCTTTCTTTTTTCTTTTTAAAGATTTTATTTACTTATTTGACTGAGAGAAACACAGCTAGAGAGGGAACACAAGCTGGGGGAGTGAGAGAGGGAGAAGCAGGCTTCCCTCCAAGCAGGGAGCCCAATGTGGGGCTCTATCCCAGGACTCTAGGATCCTGACTTAAGCCGAAGGCAGTCTCTTAACCAACTGAGCCACCCAGGCGCCCCTAGATTTGAGTTTCTATCTAGTGTCACGTTCTTTAACAATTTATGTCAAGGTCACCGAGTCTTCTGCCACTGGGGCTTCTGTTAAGCCCACTGAAATACTCTTCATTTCAGTTAACATACTTTTCTTTAGGGTTAATGTTGGCTTCTTTTATGATAGAAACATGTTGTCAAGAAAAGATACATATAAGCTCTTGAGATAAGGAGTTTGAGTACTGGAAGAGTTTAATAGAATTTATTTCTGGTATTGTGCAGAAACCAAGAAAACACTGTGAGCTTCTCATAGAAATAGGGAGTTAGAAATGTAAATAATAATATTAGTGATTTGATTACTTCATGTAGATTTCTGGGAAATATATTATGTTTATATTTTAATTTCTATCATTTATATTTTTATTCTTTATTTCATTGCCATGCTACATTTTTTCTTTGTGTTTGAAAATCAAATTGTGGGCTTTATGACACTTTCAAAAATTTGAATGAAGTGTAAAATTGTAAAAATAAAATCATTTTAAGAGTTGCTTTATCTTGCCAACTAATACATTCTTTAACAGCTTCAACTGTGTGGAAGCACAATGCCTTTTCAAACACCAACATGATTGTGATTGGTTTGAAACATTATGTCAGTTTTATTGGGGTCACAAAAATATTTTTCTATCCACTAAACGATGAAACCATAAGGGTTGTTCTAGGTTTTCAGTTGCTTCGATAATGGTAGAAGACAAGGTCATGGTTCCCTTATATGCTCTCTAGTAAGCTGATTGGATTGGATCCAGTATTAGGAATTTTGATCTAGCAAGCCTAACAGAGTCTTATTTTGTGCCTGCTTGACCTCCTGACTGAGAAAAACCTGGCATCATTATCACTTTGCTTCCATATGGTCAGCTTTTATGGTCTGGGAACCCAAATCATAATGTAACTTTAAGAGGTAAGGCACTGAGCCTCTCATTGTTAGTCTGCCTGCGTTTACTTTAACTTTAGCCCATCATGGGTATTATTTATCTTCCAGTGACTCAGATGCATGCCTGAGTCTCATCAACTTGAGAAACTTGCAAGCCAATGTTGACAATTTCTGTTCAAATGACTGTAGCTTTAGGAACCCTATAGGGCTTGGAGAAGGAATATATGTACCAATTAGCACAATATGACTGTCATGTCATACTCACCTGTGGTGGGGCGGTTGCAATGAAAGATGGGTTTTCTTGGTTTTCTTTTGAATGTTGTAATTCACTGAGCACTTGTTTGAGTGGTAGGACTAATGAAAAGGGGCAATAGGAATAATAGCAATAGCTTTTGAATGAAAAGCCTGAAAAAACAATAGCTTTTGAATGAATCGGCGACTACCAAAGTCGCTCTGCAAGTCATTCTAATTGATGGACCTGTGCAGTATAGAAACACAAGTACATGAACTAATAACTCATCAAGTTTCTCAAGAATGGTTCAGATAGTCCCTTTGTGTCAGAAGTGCATGGACAATGAGCTGTTTACCCTATACATGATTTACCTTGACGAGTGGAATAAGGGAAGAGAAATCTCAGGATTTGTAAGAAATCTTTATAGCAAATCTTTGCAGCTATTTTTCAAGAGCTTATGCCTTTAAAATAACTTTTAATATTTCTCAATTTTAATACTTTTAAAATGTTTAATGTTTTTAAAATGTTTAGTGATAGGGTGCCTGGGTGACTCAGTGGGTTAAAGCCTCTGCCTTCGGCTCAGGTCATGATCTCAGGGTCCTGGGATCGAGGCCTGTGTCAGGCTCTCTGTTCATCAGGGAGCCTGTTTCCTCCTCTCTCTCTGCCTGCCTCTCTGCCTACTTGTGATCTCTCTCTCTGTCAAATAAATAAATAAAATCTTAAAAAAAATGTTTAGTGGTAAAAATACCTTAGGTAATATATATTGATATTAAGATTTAGGCTATTTTCCCACAGTGGGAATTTTTAGAATATTTTACTAGGTATTTTTTAAGAGAGGCTTTTTGTTATACCACAGAGTACTGGGTACATCTATTCTATTTAGTTTTTATTTTCTTCTCAGGAAGAGGTATTCTTATATGAGATATTCTTTATTTTGTGGTTTCAGCTTGGACACTGGCCTCCTGTAGCTCTCAGGTGCTTTCTTATGGAATAAAGGGAAGTAAAGTCCAATTGTGTGTTATTTTTAAAAATGACTGATGGAGACAGTCAAGGCGAACTCCCACAGAGCTGAGCAGAACAGAGCCACAATTGCTCTGAGAACATGATTACTGCTTCTTATGATGCCATGCCCCTCACACAATAACGAGACCTCCTAGTGAGTTCTATTACTGGCCCTTAGAAGGTTCTGGATCTTACCACAGCTCAGATAATTAACACATTTTCCAGAAATCAGCTTATCTAAGCAGGCTGGGCATTCTAGAGTATAGACTTCTTTGCAGAGTCAATATTATGGTGATGAGATCTCTTGTCACTGTTGGCAGAAGAGGTGTCTGGTGAAGAGTGCTAAGATCCCATTTTCCACCTCCTAGGGATCTCAGCCCAAATGTTAGATTACTCAGTCTCCTCTTAAATATCCCTGACACCTTGACAATGTACATGCTCTGGCTTCCATGTGGACATTTACTAATCCATTGAATTCTAAACCTGACTGGTCAAAAGAATCACACAGGATGCTTAAAAATTATAGATGCCTGGGACCACACTGGATATTTTAATTCTGCAGAATTCAGATACAGTTCCCCAGTTTTGAGAATCTCAGTTCTAGTATATCCTATGAGAATTTAGTTTTGTATTCCTGAATAAAAAGGGATTTTCAGCCATTACCCCGGTTTGCATGCCCTAGTCAGGGTGACCAACCATCTTAGTTTTCTGGTTTTAGCCCTGAAAGTTTTGCTTTCATGGACTTCCATGAAATCCCTTAGTCTTGGGAAGATGAGGATAGTTGGTCACTCTAGCCATACCACGTAATCATCTCCAATCTCAAGACCATTTCAGGTTCTGTAGGTTAAGTGTTATCATACAAACCTGAGATTCCCTTTTCTCTGGTCATTCTCTTCCAGGTCCCAAACTTCTGTTGCTTTTTCTTTTCTACTTCTCTTTTTCTATATGGAATTTCACTTTAGTGAAAAATCCCTTGCCATTGTTTTAGAAGATTTTGGGGAAAGGATGGAGATAGCCAGATTGTATGCATGATACTAGTTTTATATATGTATATTTATATATGTTTATATATTTTTATGTGTACATATGAAAGCCTCTTAGTTCTTACCTTGAAATAATGATTTGTGAACTTTTTTTTTTAAGGTTTTATTTATTTATTTGACAGGGAGAAACACAGCGGAGAGGGAACACAAGCAGGGGCAGTGAGAGAGGGAGAAGCAGGCTCCCTGCCCGATGCAGGGCCCAGTGTGGGGCCTGATCCCGGGTCTCCGGGGTCATGACCTGAGCCGAAGGCAGTCGCTTAACCAACTGAGCCACCCAGGTGCCCCTGATTTGTGAACTTTTAAAAAATCTATTATTATTGGAGTATAATTGACATGTAACATTGCAGAAATTTAAAGTATATAACATGTTGATTTGATACATTTATATATTGTAATATGATTACCACTGTGGAGTTACCTCTATCAGGTCATAAAATTGTCATTTCTTTTGTGTGGTGGTAGCAATTAAGATCTAGTCACTTGGGAACCTTGAAGTGTATGATACGGTATTGGTATTTATGATGGTATTGTGGACTTTGATGATTTACCAAATTTAGTGTCAGAAATTAGGTTAAACTTCACCTAAAGCCAACACTAAGGCTACATAAGAGGAGTTTCCCACAATTTCTTTGCATTCCTGGTAATTCCTTTCTAATGCTTTTTTTACTGTGTATTACTTGAATTCTACCCCCCTATTAGTCCAGACCTGAAACTCAGCTCTCTCCCAATTTCTACAAAATTCCATTCATGTCCAAGAGTTTCATGAGTTTAATAACTCTCTAGAAGTTACTGGATGGCCCCAATAATCACAGGATAAGTCCTAACTCAGGGCATATGGCCATTGGCCACATTCCCTTCCCCACAGCCTCTCTAGACCACGAGACACTTTTATCTGCACACAGCCCTCAGCTTCTATTCTGAGAGGTATTTTGTCATAATATTTGTAATGAAAGAGTAAGGTGTTTGTCTCAGTAATTATGAAAATCTACAGAGTGGAAAGGTTGGGCATCAAACCTCTTGCCCTCTAAGATTAGGAAATGAGAGGAAGCATATTCTATGAAATTGATCATTTCCATTTTCAAAGAGTAGCATCAATGTTATTTGGAGAAGAAAGTGAATAGCTTTAATCAAGGATCTAGTACATGCCAACAATTTTACTTTGATGATCTTACTACAATCTCTGTTTTATAGGCAAGGAAATTACGACTTAGCGTAGTTAAAAGAATAACAAAATACCAAAAACTTGACCAAGTTTACACAAATAGTCGACCTGGGATTCCTTTTCAGGCAGCCTGACCATAAATTTTGTGCTCTTCACTTGTATTCACATCACACCAAGAATGTAGAATTTTCTTTTTCACAGATGTATCTGCATGTACATAATTTCAGAACTGCCAGAAAAGAAGTGGGACCTTGTTTTCCAACCTTTCTTCGTGCTGTGATTTATAAGGCATGGATTCCTAGTAACTAGGGTACTCATCACCATCACAGGACTGCACTAATGAGCCTCTGGCTTCAGCATGAAGATGTGCAGATGCTGCTGAGACCAGGGCTCTGCTTCGGTTGCAGCTGTCAAGATTATATCCTACACGTCTGGAGAGCTCTCCCAGCCAGCCATGTTGTTCCTGTCCCTGAAAACCTTGTTTACACTTTTCTCTCTGTGGCCTGGACATCCTGGATCTCTACTGTGCTGCAGCATGGTCCCCACACAGGCTCTCTCTCCCTCTGGGAACCCTCTGTAACTACACCAGGAGTGAACTCCAGTGTGGGCTGGAGAACAGTGGTCTTTGACACTAGTAGGAATCGTTTTTACATGGTTTGAAGCTCTTCATTTTTCTATATGCATCTAGATTTCCAAGAAGATTCAAAAGCCATTATAATGAATTTCAAAATACATCAAAATTAGATCATGTCTTTCTTCAACAAAGGTATAGATTTTCTTTTCTAGAAGCAAAGAGAAAAGTTTCCAATATTCCAATAGAAAAAATTCCAATATTCTCCTCTGTGATTGAAATTTGAGGCTTGTTAGTTTGGTGAAAAGAAGAGTGAACTAGCTGAACCCATACATCCCATAACTCTTAAAGAGCTCATTTGGTCTAGGTAATGAGAGCTCAGTACATGCGCTGAGAAAAATCCAGATAACCTACTGAAAAACAAGGTCCCCTCTACCTAAATTTCCTCTCAAATGCTCTTACCTTAATTTCTTCTTCAAAATGGAGATAAGGACTTTCGGTTTCCACTCCAGTGCACGAGGAGCTTGCAAATTGTGACTCCCATTATCCCACAAGAAAAAAACTAAGCAAAATGAAAATTACCAACTCTTAGATTCATAGAATTGAGGTCACAGAGAAAAATGCTGCCCCTGAGGTGGGAGAGACCAATAACCTGATAAAGAAAATCACACATTTCTAGAACAGAAACTCCCATGGGAACCAGTACTGGAGTAAGAAAACCTGAACTATAATTGAGGAGTTGCTGGTGACTCAAGATGGACAAGTCCAAGAGATAAAATCTCCAGAGGGTGTAGTTTCAGAGAGGGCACATTTGTATGAATTTTACCCTGAGGACCCCTGTCAAGTTCTCACAGTGAGGGTTAGAGAAAAATCCCCTCATGCTTCTGGCGGGGGAGTGCGAGGGAGGAGCCCTTTTCAGATACACCCAGAGCATACTGTTTCACTAATATGGGGGTACTAATAGATAATGATATCCTGGGGCAGTGAAAGGATAAGGTATGATGATGTATGGAAAGCATACAGAACAGTGCCCGTGAGGGTTGTTATTGCAGTGATTTTACCGTCTTTCTGTGCATAAGCTGAGAGTTCTACTCATCTATGAGAGAAGCTATGCAGGAGATGGGGATCCAGAGATGAGCTGAAAAAAGTACCTTAAAATGTAGCCTAAGCAATGCCCTAAAAATATACAGTGTTTTGCATCTTGGAAGCATTACTATCATTTGGCATGCCATCATGTACATTCTCTAGTGAGTCCTATGAAAGAGTCATTCACTCTCTGCTGACACGAAGACAAGACACAAGGGTAATTTCTGAATGCTGCCCTACTTTTCTAGGCCCTTTGCTTCAGAGCCAGGGTTAGAGTTAGAATCACCTAATGCCTTGGCTGCTTCCAGTTTCCTGGACAGCGTCTTCTCAGCTCAGCGGTGATGTGTCCACGGCGGCATGAGCAGTGTTTTATTGTTTCTCCACTGGCTCATTCCAGAGCCAAAGCAACAAACGCACACACAGAGAAATTGCTGGCCAGAGACTGCAAATAGCATCATATTTCTGGTCCATTTCAAGAGACACACAGGGAGGCAACGAACTGTACAGACCAACCTTCCCCAGGAGAAATCTGCTGGGGGCCAGATGACGGACATTTGGGATTCCTCGCTTTTCATATATTCCTTGTTGGTTTTAAAACTTTTGTTTTGATGTTAGAGCCCTCAGGAATAATTCTTTTTATTATGGTTTTTCTTTTTTTCCCAGGCAACAATTATGAAGATTTGAAACTAGTTGATGTATTTCTGTACTTCCAATACACACACCCCATCCTCACTTTCATCCTTCCAGTTTCAAAGAACTGTATGTCCTTTTCTGGATAATTTACCTTTGTTCATCTTCCCATTGCCCCTCAGGCTGTTATCACTAGTGGTAGTGAGAATGTAGTATATTTAAAATGACTTTTTTTGTTTCTGTTTTTCTCATGATATCCACAAAATAGCTTAGTGTAATTTAGATTCTTAAGTGCCCAGAGGATACCCTGAAATGCTTTTCCTGTTTGTTTTGAAAAACAAATGTCAAAAATCCTGAAATAGTCTGCGATTGCATGTGTTAGTCAGAGGTCATCTGTTTGGTCCCTAGGCAGTGGGACTTCTGGGGAGACTAGAATTGAAATTAAAACTGGCACATCAGTTAATTCCAGGATGTGTTCATCTGCTGTTGAACCAAAGCAACCTAATGGGACAGCACAATGGTTTTCCAGTGCACCAAGTCCCAGAAGTTTAGGATTTGCTTTAAGTTTGCCAAATTTTTTGATGACATGTTGTAGAGGTCTCAGCTATAGATTTATGCATATTCAATGGGGTAAAAGATTTATTGTTGTTTGTCTACAAAATGATTAGCATTTTGATCAGAGCCCTAAATGAATATGTAAATGCTTACTGATCAAACTTAGGAATGGCATAAATCTGGAAGAGATAACCAATGGTTTTGATGAAAGGACATAAAATTATCAGATTAGAATTGAACTGTAAATCAAAACAAACAAGAAGAAATGTAACAGGGTATGTACAAAAGTTGTCATTTCCATTAAAAAAAAATCAATCGCCCAAGTATAGAATGGGGTAGGGGAGACCTATGTTTATCATAGTTAATGCGAAAAATGTCTTGAGCACTTGAGGAGATTTAATTAAGTGAGCCGTGATAAAATATAATAGCCTCATTTTACTCTGCACTACCATGTCTGGAATATTGTGACCAATTTTGAGAGCCACATGTGGGACTTTGACATCCAGAGAGATGTCAGTTCATCCAGCATGTTGTGGGGGATTCTCCCAGCATGACTTATGTGGGAGAAGGGGTAAGGCAGTTGGGATCATCCAAGAGAGAGAAAGTGTATGGGGGCTGTGATTTGTTCCTTCAGTCACCTAAAGTTGTATAAGATGGGAGAGGAATCAACTTTCTTGATTTATAAGGCAGAATCCAGAACACATGGGCAGAAGCTCTAGGGAAGGAGATTTTAACTTTAAGAAATAAATTTGTGACAATTGCAGTTGTTCACCAATGGATTATGGTACTTCACAACCTCGTAAACTTTTTGTCACTCTGTGTGAAGGGCCTGCCTAGAATACTAACCTGAGATCCTGAGATGCCAGCAGAAGAGACTCTTGGAATGAGTAGATACTTGGACTACCTTGAAGATTCTTTCCAAATCCCTAATTTTTAAAAATTAATTCAAGATTAATGCAATTTAAAGAATCATCTTTTTTTTTAAAGAGATATCTTTTATGTATCTTTTATGAAATCTGATTTACTTTCTGGGAGGTTACTTCATGTGTACTCATGTTTTCAAATATCAACTATATCTTTCCATGAAAACTATGGAAATGTTCACGTAGTATATAGAAGTTTCAGTAAAATGGCATAATGAAGACAAGTGTCTTTGACATTCATGTGCTGTCAAACCACTTCATTTCTCTTCTCCGTAAGATTAGGGAAGTTTCTTTCTCAATCCACTGGGCCAGGATGTATTTCATTATTCTGAATTTTAATGAAAGACCTATGAGTTCCCCATGCACATTTTGTTGGCTCTTTGTGAGTCTTACTGGTTATATAAATCAAGAAATAGTGTATATATATATATATTTATATATATATATAATATGTAATATACATATATATATAAAATCTCCAAGAATAGCATGTTAGGAGACTCTTCTAATTATTCCTGTAGAGGCTCTGGATGCACCTGTTTACCAGCTTTGTCCTCCTTCATCCTAGACACCTTCTGTGGTCCCACTACCTTCTTTGCTTGCAACACTGCAAGGTGTATCTGCCCTTGAAATTAAACATCTTCAATTTCTCATACCAGAGAAAACCCCAATATGGTTTTCTCCATCTAAATCTCTTTAACTATATCCAAAACGTCTATATATTGATGATGTTGATATTGCTGCAAGTTTGGGAATCTACTTTTGAAATAGGACTTGAGATTGATAGCAGCTGTAGGTCACATTTTCTTGTGACGCAGCCTGGAGAGCCACAGGACTCAGTTGGACACCACCTTATAGTGATGGGATGCAATATATAGTAGGTTATCAAGCTGAGTTTGGGCAACTCTAGGAAAGCTGTAGTGTCTATTTTCTGACTGTGGCTTAGCTGAACATTCTTATCCCAGAACCTAGCATTTGGGCTGGTTCATATAAAAGATCTTTAAACAAAGGCCATTTGCATCCCTGGCTGAACTTAGCACTTCCAGAAGGGAGGAGGGGTTGTAGACTATGTCTGTAGGTATGGGGGGGGGCTGCATGAAACAGTTTTCTGACTTTCTGGGCCTTCAGAAGTCATCAGAGCAAGACATCATTGTTCAAACTTATAGCCCAGAGTTTTTGTCCTTGGCTGGCTGCTTGTGTTGGGGGAGGTTTACTTTAGCCTGTAGTTGCCTGGGCCAGAAAGGAAAATCATAACATCTGCCTGTTGTAGGGGCCCAGTTTCACTCACCAGCCCTCATTCCAACCTGTGATTATTGAAAACATTGGTGTGGTTACATGGACTTAAAAAAACCAGTGCTTAAGCTGATATTTAGTAAGTGTGAAATGTAATCAAAATTTGTATTACCCTTACATTTAATAATATATATATATAAATTTTATGTTTATTCTTATATTCTTATACATATAATTGTGTTCTCTTACTGACACTAAGTATTTGTAGAAAGAGATATGTGATCTCACCATTTCCTTTCTCAATCCTTTCCTTTCACTGTTCATAAACACAATGCCTGTGAATTCAACAGCTCATGTTGTCTTAGATGAGGTTGAGCACTATGTACTGTTTCAAGCATTCTACTATCTTCTGAGGCTTCTCTCTTGGCTACCTTCCCCAAGAGAGAGGTAATTATTAATCAGATTTTATTGTAAATGAAAAAAAAGTCTCTCTGTCTATCCTAGCACTACCTGATAGCATTTTGTACGGTTATGCCAGTGCTCTGTACCTGCCTGTCCCATCCTGTTGCCCCTGGCTACCTGTGGCTGTGGTGTACTTGAAACATGGCCAGTGTGACTAAGGAACTAAATTTTAAATTTTATGTGCTTTTAATTAACTTAAATATAAGGAGGTATTTGTGACTAGTGGCTTCTATATTGGGGTATGTTGGATAACACAACAATTGCCAAAGAATTCATAGCATAAGAAAATGTAAGTAAATGCGCTAATCCATGGGATTCATCATCTAAACACTTCTTTTGGGCCAAATAGCACTTAGAAGTAATGCAGCATCATTGGGTGCCAGGTTGGCTCAGTTGGTTGAGTGTTTGGCTCTTGATTTCAGTTCAGGTCATGATCTCAGGGTTGTGGGATCGAGCCCCACCTTAGTTCCATGCTCAGCCCAGAGTCTGCTCCAGATTCTTTCCCTTTCCCTTCCCCTTTGCTCCTCCCCCTGTGCGCTCTCTCTCTCTCTTTCTCTCTCTCTCTCTTTCTCAAATAAATGAATAAAATCCTAAAGAAGTAATAGGGCATCAGTTTTGGAGATATTAAGGTGATCAAGTGAGAAAAAAACCATCCATCTAAAGCATTTATAATTAATAATAAAGATCATTCTCTATGCTATCCTAGGTGCTTCACATATCTCCTTTACAGATATATCATCTATTCTTTAAACAAATGTTCCAAGTTAGATAATATTTTTTCATTTCATGTAAGAGAAAAAAACTGATGCACACCATTTTAAAATAATAAACCAACCCAAAGTCCCACAGCCAGGAAATAGTGGAGCCAAGGCTGGAACTCAGCTAAGATTCTCCAGTGATATATTTCATAGTGAACATTTCCTACATTGTCTTTTAGAGCAAATGTGCATATCTCCCTAGTCATCATTGAGATCTAGGATAGAGGTTAAGAACTCGACCCCTGTTGTGACATTACCTGATTTGAATTCTGTCTTCAACTCATCACCTGTGTGAACTTGAGCATATCACTTAATAACTTGGAACTTCAGTTTTCTCATTTTCATATTAACATACTTCATTGGGTTGTTGTTAGGATTAAACAAATTTCTCACATGGTGTTTGAACCATAAGTACTTGCCATCATCATTTTTAATTTGAAGGGACTGACATTTATTTTAGGATGTTGCTTTAGTGTGATGTTAATGAAATAGATATATGCTTTGGGTGCACTTTCCTAGGAAATAAGAGAGACTCTAATATTCAGATAATTCAGTAAGAAACCCCCTGCTGTTCAGCCACTTTGGTGTGTCCATCACTGGGATTACAAAGTTTCAGAGCCCACATGCTCTGGCCAGTTCCTCATATCTTTGCTTTTCATGTAACCCTTATAGATGTCCCCTTTGGTGTCTTTGATTGGTTCTGAATGCTGAGCAGTGACAAACACCAACACAGCTGGAAAGAGCTGTAAGATTTGCTGTTCTGTCCGCCAGCAGGGAATTATTGCCATGGATACTAGCATCAGAGGAAAACTGGGGAGGATTCTCAACTGGTCTCCTGAGTGGTCTGACATCTGTTTCTGGCAAGGCCAATAATGAGTGTGCTGCTAGCTTCATATCAAATGGAAGACTGATCCCCGCCTCTCACTCTCTCTTTTTAACCACAGATGGCCTCTTCCCAAGATGCCCGGTATGGCCAGAAAGACTCTTCTGATCAGAACTTTGACTACATGTTCAAATTGCTCATCATCGGCAATAGCAGCGTGGGGAAAACCTCTTTCCTGTTCCGTTATGCAGATGACTCCTTCACATCTGCATTTGTCAGCACAGTTGGGATCGATTTCAAAGTAAAAACCGTATTCAAAAATGAAAAGAGAATCAAGCTTCAGATTTGGGTAAGTGACTTTGAAATGACAATGTTCTTCAGTCTAGGGGAATGCTTTCTGCCTTGTTCCTGTCCCCATGACGTCCAGCTTCCTTGCTTGGAAAATTCTATTCTATTTCAAAGATAGTAGACTGGTGCCTCTTTAAGATATGAAGACTGAATTATGCCTTGTCAAGTGCTCCTTCTTAGAGTCCTCAGAAGAAAGAAAATCCAAATATGTGTTGTGCTGGTGGTAGAAGGAACAATCTGTGAGAAGCCAGGCTCTGCCTTTTATCATCTGTATGACCTTGGACAAGTCTGTGTAGCTCTCAGTGTCACTTTTGTAATCTCTAAAATAGGCAAAGTCGGGCGCCTGGGTGGCTCAGTGGGTTAAAGCCTCTGCTTTTGGCTCAGGTCATGATCTCAGGGTCCTGGGATCAAGGCCCGCATCGGGCTCTCTGCTCAGCAGGAAGCCTGCTTCCTCCTCTCTCTCTGCCTGCCTCTCTGCCTACTTGTGATCTCTTTGTCAATAAATAAATAAAATATTTAAAAAAATAGGCAAAGTCAATCTAGCCTTTTAGGTCATAGGAAGCATGTTGTCCTGGGCATTAAAAAGAAGAAGGTAAATGACCATATATAGAGAACACTTAGGTTTGGTCCCTTTATAAAGTCCCAGAGAAAACTTTGAACATGGTCTATTTATACTTCATAGATTGTTTTCTGGGCCCTACGAGTTATGCTTATGCAC
Organism: Spilogale gracilis; assembly: GCA_004023965.1. NCBI lineage: Eukaryota > Metazoa > Chordata > Mammalia > Carnivora > Mephitidae > Spilogale > Spilogale gracilis. Next base: position 61,206 of record PITA01008145.1, on the reverse strand, counting down.
ATAAACAAAACAGATGAAATAAAATACTTACTTTAAACAGGGTTTTCCTCTAAGCAGAAGATTTCCCAATAAATTTTGAGAACATTTGGCTAGCTTTCTGCCTCTTTCCACTGCTAAATTCCTGTAACAAAATTCCTCTAACTAAATTGTTAGGAAATAATTAAGAGAATAGCAAGTAAGAAACAGAAAAAAAAAATGTATGTGGGTAACACGTTCAAGGTAATATAAGAACAAAGTGAAAATTAGTCATATCATACTAAGAGAGAATCTGTAGTAAGCATTCTTTTGTGTATCATGTAATATATTAGTTCAATGGTGTGGAACATTTCCACAGTAAGTTTTGACTCTTTTTCCTGTTTATTGGTGCCTCTGCCACTCAAATTGACCTGCGCTGTAAACAGGCATTTCCTCCCAAGAGGTGTTTTCCTATCCTTCTTCTGAGACATTTCTGGTATCAACTACCATTTTGTGCTAGCCCCACGGTTGATCTGTAGCACTGATGATTAATCTCCTTCCTCAAATATGGAGAATTGAAAGAAAGATAAAAGAAAGATAAATTCCAGAGTATAGCATTTAACTTTTCTGAAAAATAAATAACACTTTATTAAAATATCTGTATAAGCTGAATGACCTTTAAGTATCTTAAAGCTCTTAGGAGTAAATATAAAGATGTAGGTATGTACACAGACAGATATCTTTTAGGCAGCTTATAATAGACTCTTATTCTTTTACTTATTTTAACTCTGGAGTCTTCCAAGTCTAAGGAGAACTGGTGTAAGAACTTGGAAAAGTAGTCCCAGGCTCCAGTCCCTACTCTTCCAGTTCCTAAAACCATTTTTGTTGGGAGGGTCCCTCTTTGAAACTTAAACACACAGCCTTGTCTATGGAGACAAAAAGAGCTGTGTTCATTGCTTCACATTTGAGCCCTGATTTATTCTTTTCCTATTGAACTTTAGGCAACCCACTGTCATAGTGAGATAACTTTCATATTCAGATTTAAGAAAGGTCCCTTAACTCTGAGGGGCTTAGGTGAATTGAAAATGAATTTTGTAACCACACATCTCTCAATTCTCTGACCATTGTTTTTTCTGCCACTAGAATAACAGTCATTCCTTTGGCTGACAGCTCCTGGTTTCTCCTCACTGCTTTATAACCTTACAGATGCTTAAAGATGGTTATTGTGATCATTTAGCTACAAAACCAACATGAGGTGTTAAGTCAATCTAATAATTTCTTGCAATTTCTCAATCTAGGTTTTTGACAGAAATGTAGCAATACATAATTATCTGTTCTTAATGCAAAAGAGGTATATTTGAAATAATATAAATGATTTTTGAAAATTATAAAGAATTTCATATTTACAGAAATATTTTCTTCAAAACATTCAGTGCTAGTACCAGACCAGAGCTAATTCATTGACCTCTCTTGGGCGGTTGAAATGAAGTTACTTCTGTGTAGTTCTTACTCTTGGATGAAAATTGCTCTTCTTTGAGCCACCCTAAGCTTAACTCAGGTCTGTGAGCTGCATCTACACTAATACCTCCTCGTGCTTCTCACCTCCCATCGCTTTACTCAAAAAGCCCTGACATACCTCTCTTTAAATCTGTCTTCCATAGTCCACTATTCTTCCAAAACCTCCAACTCTCCTCACAGCCCTGTTCAGCCCAGGATATCATTCTAGGCCTTTCATGCTCCCATTCTGTGGATAACCACACTCCTTCAGGGGTCAGCCACTCAGGAATCCTTCACCTTGCCTTCTTCTTACTCACAACAGTAGTTTGAAGGCCACTGTTATCCTTGCAATTAAGGCAGTCTTGTTTCTTCCTCTTTAGGGTTATTAAGAACTCTTAATGCATCTGTGATTCTAAGAGTGTGAATTTGTGTTTTATGCTACTGTATACCAACTGGTTTATCAGACTGTGAAACATTCAAAAGAAGTACCATAAAAAGATTTGGTGCTCATTGAACTTAGAGTTCTTGGAAAAATAAACTAACATTCATGGAGTAATTATATACTTATATAAGCAACTACCAACTGTATAAGTATTACAGGTGACTAACATTTATTGGTGGTTTGTAAATTTAAAGTTGTAGATATGTACACAGACAGATATCTTTTAGGCAGTTTATGATAGACTCTTACTCTTTTACTTATTTTAACTCTGGAGTCTTCCAAGTCTAATTAGAACTAGTATAAGAGCTTGGAAAAGTAGTCCCAGGCTTCTTCACTATTCTTCTAGTCCCCAAAGCCATTTTTGTTGGGAGGGTCCCTCTTGCTGACTTAAACACACAGCTTTTGCATTATCAATAACTTTGCATTTATCATTGTTATTCTTATTTTACTTGAGAAATATGAAGGTGGGACAAGTTTAGTAGCTTGCCCAAGATTGAGTGTGATGAGTGGCTGATTCCAGGATGGGTCTATCAGATACTAATGCTTAGGCTTGCTCCCCTTTACCAAAATGCCATAATTAAGAAGTCTTCTAGAATATGGTGGTGTTTTGTGGTGATGGCAATCTCAAATGGTGGCAACCTTAAATGAAGAAAAATTTGAAAAATTTTGGCCATTTTAATGAATTGTGAGGCATGCCGAGGATGATAGGTTAAAGAGTAATAGGGTGGTATGCTTAAGTATAGGTATACCTACAGTAATTCTAGGGATCCTTGCTTTATGCTGTCATGTAAGTATATTGGAAAGTATTTTGTTGCATACAGTTTTTATTATTTAACAACTTCAACAGATCATTTATTTGGGAATATATTTGGCATTGATGACTTTTCATCTCATATTACTTTAATAGACAATTAACTGTTTTTCCCAGCTTATGGTATTTTTATGTACTTATACTAATTTGTAACTGATTCATTTGAATATCCACAATTGTCTTAGCCTAGACTACACAGTCTGTTCCTCTTCACCAGATGTGGGTTTTCTAGACCAAATAATTCTTCAGCTCTCTGTAGACATCAACGAGAATATAATTTAATTCAATTCTGATCCTAACTACATGGAGTTAACACAGACTCCAGAGATAAAGGGCCCCATTCCACCACACTGCTTCTCTCACTTCAGACTTCACTCACAAGTCTGGGCTACCTATGCCTCTGACCTACAGGCTCTAAATTGGGGGGTTGTATACTCCACCCTTCAAAGTCAGTTATTGGTTAGAATAGCTCACAGAACTTAGGAAAATGTTCACTTACTATTACCTGTTTATTATAAAGGATAGAACTCAGTAATAGCCAAACAGAAAGGAAGAATACGGCAGTTTCAAGGACAGAGGGTAGACACAGCCTCCATGCCCTCTCTGGGCATGCCATACTCCCAGCATCTCGGTGTGTACATTGGCCCAGAAGCTCTCCGAACCTCATCCTTTAGGATATTTATGGACCTTCCATTACATAGGCATTGCTGATTAAATCCTTGGCTATTGGTGATTAACTCAAGTCTCCAGCACCTCTCCCTTCGCAGAGGTTGGGAGTGGGGGCACAGGCTGAAAGTTCCATATCTTTTCCCAGACAGGCTGAAGTTGTTGATATAATTCTGATTACTTTATTAGTTTTAAACTGTCCATGAATGGGACTATTTCCAGGTTAGGAAACCAAGACATAGGGAGAATAAATATTTGGCCTTTACAATCAGTGCCACAGCAGGTCTCCCACTCTTTGAGCCGGTCTGATTGCTGCTATACCAAGTTCACTCTCAGCTCAAGGTAAGTGCTATGTTATGAGCACTGTGATGAATGTACTTCGTTGCCAGTGGAATCCACCAGGCACAGGAGCATCAAACTTGAGTCCAGATTTCGAGTAGTATTTCTAATATGTCAGGAGGAAGAGCCTGGGTAGGAAGACTTCCCTGTTTTCCTTTCAGTGGTTTACTTTGCATGTGCTGCATAGGGGGTTTCTGAGTCCACACACTGGATTGCTTATTTGATTTTTAACAGTCCACATTCAAATACAGCATGTTAACAGCTACTAGAAAACATTGGCATTTCTTCCTGGGCAAGTTACACCTCCTCTCTGTGGAAGTTCAGTACTGCCTTGGAATAAGTATCATCATTCATTTTTACTTAGTTACAAACTTTGTCTTCCATTAATATATTTATGAGTCCCTTTATCCTTCACTGAAATGATTTCTCATTGCATTTTCATTTTATTATCATTTTTATGATTCTCAAATCAAAAATTTTGATTTTTTTCAAAATTTTGAAAATTTTAAAGATTTAAAGTACTTGGTCTGATTCTTTTTTTAAAATGTCTGCTTAATGCTCTTATGAATATATTAGAGAAAAATTTAGTGTAGTTTTCCACTTTAATTGGAGAAAACTATTTCACAGCTGGGGTCTGTGTAATTTTGCTTCTAATTTTAAAAATAGTTTAGCTTTGAGAAATCCTATGTAGAGTGGATGTCTTCCCGATGAGAAGATTGAGAAATGGTAGAGTATCAATTACTAAGATGAATATCACCTGCATTTATTTTTAGTATCTAGATTACTAGTGTGAGAGCACTGAGGCTTATAGCAATTTGCAAAGCGAAAAGTGCTGGCAGTTACTGAAATTAGACTGTGTAGGTAGCCAGACTTGACAGTGTGGTTCTCCTGAATAAATGGCAACTTCCCTTGCTTAGAGAAAGCACACGGGTATCCTTTTTCAGTTGTGTCTGCGTTATTTAAGCCCCCAAATCAGAGTTGACTCTAACGAAGACTGAACTTCAAAAAGTCATAGTTTAGTTAGGTAACAGGTTTAAATGGGTGGGGAGTGTGGGGGGAGGCAGGTAGGCAGGAGACAGGGAGCATTATTTTTTGCATTGTCCTTTATGACCCCTTCTCTTTCTATTTCGTTTCTCCCCCTTCCCCTTCTTCGTCCCTTCTTTGTTTCTGAAACTCTGGCCAGGCTGAGTTACTTGGGAACTGATTCTCAGCCGTTCAGAGTCCGGGGCTGGCACACAAGTCCACACAGTTACACAGCGGTCAAGGGCATGGCCGCAGAGTCAAGTGGGGTCAGGCTCCAGCCGGAGTGCCACTTGTTGAGCCTTATGCTCTCTCTAACAGGCACCTTTTCCTTTTTACAAAAGTGCCATCTGCTTGTCAAATAGGTACGGCTGGACCACACGCAAGTAAAGGGGATTCTGATTCCCATATAATAACCGTGTATGCAGGGCATAACTAGTTAGAATCTAATACAAGAAATGGACTGGGAAACCCAGAGAAGGCTAAAGCCCTGCTTTCCTAGGAGAGGCATGGAAGAAGACAGTGTTTTAAAATGTAGGTTTTATTATTATTTAAGTATGGCAGGGCCAGCAGATCAGAAGATAACTGCCATTGAAAGGATAGTTTGTTATACTCATGGATGCATGAGTGTACTTAAGAGAAGGAGGCGTGGAACTTGGGTTCGGGAGCACAAGGGGAATGATGAGAACCACCAGGGTGGGTCAGGAAGTGGGTGTGTGTGTGACAAGAGCCTCTGTTGTGGTCTCTGGTGGGAATGGGCACAGCAGGGTCAGGATTGCTAGTTTGAAGAATTTCAGCAGATCCTGGGGGCATAGAGGCTTTCCCTGGTTATCTGGTACCTGGCCTTGGGTGATTAGGGCAGGTGGAGAGTGGCCCAAATTGGGAGAGCCCAGTAAGGGAGGAGGTTAGGGGTTTGGAGCTCTGGATTCATTCATTTGCATTTGAAAGTGAGCTGCCAGTGAGTTGTTTAATGTCTCCAGGAACTGGCTAACTCTGAGAAAGGCTGTCCCTCCTGAGCCACAAGGCCCCAGGTGTCAAAACATCAGAATACAGAAAATGAAAGACATGGCTAATACAGAAGGCGGGTTCTTGGAGCCCTAGGATGGCTTCTGTCATTGACGCTCTGTCACTGATGAATGCTTGTGATTTCAATACTCCCTGCACAGTCTCTGTGCATTTCTGGGTCTGAGTATTAAAAGACCTAGAAACTTGGGTCAGGAAAAGCTCTTACACGTTTTCTGGCTTAACCCCTCCTTTGATGATATGACAGATAGAGCATCATTTCTGCAACCCAGTTTTGACCTACAGAGTAAGCACTTTATGTTTATATGCATTTTAGAATTTCTTTTTCCCCACGAAGGAAGGTGGTATTATTAGACCAATTTTATAGATGAAGAAATGGAGAATCAGAAAGATAAGGGAATTTGTCCAAAGTCATAGCTAGGATATATTAGAGGCAGGTGTCCAACCAGGGCATTCTATCCAAAGCCCATACATATTTGACTACATGGTGTAAATGCGGTCCAGGAAGGCCAAGTGATTTCTTTGAGATCTTTAGAATCTCTAGTCTGAAATCCTACATCTGTTAATCCTTAGCAAGTACTTTTTCTACACTATATAATTGCTGCATGTTTTCCCCTATTTCTTCATTACCTGTTCTAAGAAACTATTATGGTTACCAAAAGAAATATATATATATATATTTTTGCTTTTAACTCACCATCTGCCAGCATGAGTGGATTGTACATTTTCTGTGTTTAAAACATGTAGATATACACAGAAGGAGGGATTGGAATACATTCAACTAACTTCTTACTTGTACATTTCTTGAATGCCTGTTTCCACTGTTGGGGAATGTGCATATAAAGAAGAGTATGTGGAAGAAAGAGTCTGAGTAAAATGGAATGGGAAAATATTTCTCCGTGTAATCTTTGCATCTGGTGCTCATTTAGCCTGATGTCCCTGCCTACTGATTTCAGAATGGTATTTTGATCCTTTCCTCTATTTATAAGGAGCCAACGTTTTCTGCCCAGGTGAATTCCTTAAGAGAACCACTGAAGCCAGCAGCAGCTGCCAAGACCATTCTGGTACTGTCACTTGTAGGTTCTTTCCCCCTTCACATGTCTTCTAACTTAGCATCTGCTTTCCCTGAGATATTGAGAAAGACAGTGTTTGGTTTCACTCCTGAGAGGAAGTTGATGCTTGTGTGCAAAATGTCAAGATGCATGATAACATTCATCCTCTCAGGCAGCTGAAACCAGCAACGCTTGCAATCCTACTGTGTTTAAACCACCTTCTTAACATTGACAAAATACAGGGAATGGTAAAGACTTTGTTCCTGGCCCAGTGGAGATGACCAGCTATGTGGGAAGACAGGACAACAAACAGAAGAAAGAGCACCCCCTGGGTCACAAAATGAGTGTCCCCAAGGGGCAGAGTGGTTCAGCAGCATGAGCAGGGACTTCAGACCCTGCGATTCCGGGGTTCCCATGCTCACTCTCATCACACTGGCTGTGACTTCAAGCCCTGACTTCTCTGAGCCTCATTTGACTCATTTGTGAAATGAGAGAAAACACCTATACCCCTTACCTACTAAGTATTTGCCATAACAAATATTTGTGATTGTTCAATACTAGGCACAAAATTAACAATAAATGTTAGTTTTCTTCTTTCCTAAATATAGTGTACCAACCTGTAGACTTTTATGCTCAAGCAAATAATTTAAAGCAAATATCTATTGGGTTCCTACTATGGGGTAGGCATTGTGCTAGGTGCTGGGAACATCATAGTGAAGGATACCCAGGATCTGCCATGGGAGCCAACCATTGGATGGGGAGATAGAGAATGAAGAGGGAATTCCACCTGCTACGTGGGAAAGAAGGCTAACTCAGGCTTGGGGATTTGGGGAAGGCTTCCCAAGGGCATCTGAGACATGAAATTGATGAATGAAGTAGAATTATGTATTCACGGATTCACTCATTTGGTCACTGGATCAACATGTATTGAGTTTTTACTATAGGCTGATACTATGAAGGAATTTGAGATTGAAAGTAAATATTCAGAAACGCTAGACTGTGATGCTACTGTGGATAAATAATCAGAAACCTCTGATAAATGAAAGACAATAACAGGAAAGGGGAAGCTTGTTTTCATTAGGTGATCAAGGAGGGTTTATATTTGCTAATTGAGCTGAGACCAGAATGGTGAAAAGGAGCTAGAGCTTAAAGAGGGATGAATATACTTGTTCTCCTCTTCTCTTTCTCTCCCATCTCTCCTTCCTTCCCCTCCCCCGCCCCATTTCAAAAGTGAGAGTTTTTGTTTCCTGGTTTTTTTTTTCCCCCACCATAACTTCATACCTCTCTTTGTTGATCAGATCTTGACTGCTTAGATTCTGAGCAGATGGATTTAGATTATTGGAACCTATAGATTTACCGTTTGGCGATCTTCTTTAAAGAACAAGATACAAAAATGCGTTACTTTTGCAAAAGTATCAAAAAGCATGTGAACCATGTGAACCCATGGATGGCACCTCTTGGAAGGAATCTAAAGCTTAATCTTCAGTCATCTTCACGGCAGTTCACCGCTGTTTTTGCAGAACTTTTCCCTGCATGTCTGGAGGGACTAAAAGATAGAAGCAGCTGCTAAGAAGCAGTTGCAACTGCAAGAGAGGAATGGATGGTGGGATTGTGTGGGCATGGGTGTGTTGGTGTAGTGGGGTAGGAAAGGGACATTGGGACAGGACACCAGATTCCTGAGGCAAATGACATTCAGTGATCCCTAATGTGCCTGGTATAGCTGAACACATTTATGAGTGTTAAGTCATGTCATCCTCACAGAAACCTATGAGACAGCTTCTACTTTTATCTTCAGTTTACAGATCAGGAACCTCAAAGGATGTGGATAAGTCACCCAAGGTCTCACAATGAACAAGTGGTTAGCAGATAGCAATGTGAGCCCCCTAGCTTTGGAGGCCTTTCTCTAAAGCCATTCTGCTACACCATTTTTCTGTAAGTGCCACTTTTGAGTCATTCTCTGGGGAGCCGCTGAGCACATTTTATTTTTTTATTTTATTTGTTTAAATATTTTATTTATTTGAGAGAGAGAGCGCGAGTGAGCGAGAGAGAGAGAGAGAGAGAGCATGAGCCAGGGGAGGAGAAGGGAAGCAGATTTCTGACTGAGCAGGGAGCCCAGTGTGTGATTCTGGGATCTTGACCTGAGCTGAAGGCAGATGCTTAACCGACTCAGCCACCAGGTGCCCAGGCACATTTTACTTTTAATGCTTATGACAACCTCAGAATGTTGGTGTTAGCATAGATCTTTATAAACATATGAGGAAACCAAGACTCAGAGGTTAAATAATTTTCCTCTGGCCATGTATCTTTTCCCACTGCTTTTAGAGTAACTTTCAACATTTTAACTCTCAGATTGAAAAAAAAAATCAGGAAGTAACCAAAATCAATGGAATACATTTTTTCCAGAAATATATCATGACCACATATCCCATCCATATTGTTATCTTTTGTGATTCTCCACTCATCTCAGTTCCTACAGGGACTTCTAGCCAAGACTGCTGCTCTCCACCCTTCTAAAAATGGGAATACCAGCTTTAGTAGCAGAGAATGGGGATTCGGCATAAGCAACGTTCCAGATAATTGAATATTTAAACTGCCAAAACTTGAAACAAATTAAACATTGTAAAGAAAATCTTTTTGCGTTGCACATTTACTTAAGGGGACAGGAAAGATAAGCCAATTTGTCTTGGCCTCTCAGGATTATCACTATGAGTCCTTCAGGGGTGACTCCTCCACTCGGCGGTCACCAAGTGATATTTCTCTGGTCTTAGGTCATTTTATACATAGTTTTTCTTTCTTCAGTATCATCTTTTCCCTTTTCATGTTTCCAGTTGCTTTCCTAGTTTTTTTTTTTTTTTTACTTCCGTGATATCACTTTATAAATCACACTCCCTGTCATTAAGTAACTTGAGATCATGTCTGTGGGTCAGAATGAGAGTAAGAGGCTCTTTTAATCCACGTGCATGAGATTTGAGGTAAGGATGCTAGAAATCTAACTGACCTCTCAGAAGCTTCGCTGTGCTACTGTATTATCACCACATATTTATCAACACAATGTGAAATCTGCCTGATCACATTGGTGTTATTTTAACCTTAGGCCTAGTCTAGGCTTACTTCTATCTAAAATCCCTGAAGATGGCCATATCGTGTAGTGGTTTTGTCATTAAAAAATGGACTCTGAAGCTAGGTTGTCTGAGTTCATATTTTAGTCCTAAGACTATGGATGTTGTGACCTTGGGCAAGTTAATTCACTTCTCTGTGCCTTAGAGTTTCTATCTGTAAATTGGGGAAAATAAAAATACTTTGTATATAGTCTTTCTGTAAAGATCAAGTAAAATGATGTTTGTAAAGTTCTTAGCATAGTACCACCTGACACATTATATGTGCTCAGTAAAGAAGTAATTTTTATTTCTCTCAACCTGCATTTTACCAATATTGACCTCATCTGTCTGACTCCATATTTTCTATAACTGCAAATGGGCTTTCTGAGCCATAAATTTCTAGTTCCAATGCAGGTAGACATTTATATGAGGAACTTAATTTTGGTGTTCTAACATGGTAAGGGAATATCCGAGCAGATGGACAAGGTGAAGTGTCTTTAGGACACCTTGGTTTCTCTCACCAGCCAGAGGAAATTTTGATATGCCCAAGTGAGGTATTCTGTGGTATTTAGAGCTATCTCTACATTTAAATCTTTTTTTTAAAAAAAGATTTTATTTATTTATTTGACAGAGAGAGAGATCACAAGTAGGCAGAGAGGCAGGCAGAGAGAGAGGAGGAAGCAGGCTCCCTGCCAGCAGAGAGCCTGATGTGGGCCTTGATTCCAGGACCCTGAGATCATGACCTGAGCTGAAAGCAGAGGCTTTAACCCACTGAGCCACCCAGACGCCCTGTATCTACATTTAGATAAAGTCATCAACTGCATAGGGGACTGAAACCTATACAACTTGTTTAAGTGCTCTGAAATTGATATCCTTCCCTATAACAAAAATAATTATAAATCATTGAAATCACGGAGAGAGCTGTTATTAAAACACTGAGTTATAATTTCCTCAGGATATTGCCTAGTGATACTAACAGCTTCTGATATAAGCTGTAAGTTATAGGTCTGTGTCACCAAGTGTCATTGTTATTTTTCTGGTGATTTGTTTAAAGGGATACTGTTACTGGGGCACCTGGGTGGCTCAGTCGGTTAAGCATCTGCCTTTGGCTCAGTCATGATCCCAGGGTCCTGGGATCGAGCCCCTCATCATATTCCCTGCTGAGTGGGGAGTCTACTTCTCCCTTTCTCTCTGCCTGATGCTCCCCCGTTTGTGTTCTCTCTCTGTGTCAAATAAATAAATAAAATCTTAAAAAGAAATAAAGTGAGAGGCGCCTGGGTGGCTCAGTTGGTTAAGCGACTGCCTTCGGCTCAGGTCATGATCTTGGAGACCCAGGATTGAGCCCCACATCGGGCTGCCTGCTCGGCGGGAAGCCTGCTTCTCCCTTTCTCACTCCCCCTGCGTGTGTTCCCTCTCTGGCTGTGTTTCTCTCTGTCAAATAAATAAAAATCTTAAAAATAAACAAACAAACAAACAAACAAACAAACAAATAAATAAATAAATAAAGTGATACTGAACTGACCAGTTGTTCTGGAATTACATAAACACAGCTTAAATCTGGGGACCAATGAAGCATTTAGTTACTCAAGTCAGATTTAAGGAAAAAGCACAGCATTTCCTAAGCTGGCTAACACTTATTTTCAGTTAGGGGTGCTCTGATCTGCCCTTCAACTTCTGCTCTCTTAACACTAACTTTGCTAGCCCTGAGTATTACCACTGTGATAAGGCAACCAGCAAGTTAAATGAAATAACAACAAGCATCAGGTGATATATACCGCTTTGCTCAACCTGCTAATGGACATGAAGAAATGGGAGGGAAAGTCTCCACCTTCAAAAAGTTTACAGTCTTTGAAAAAAATGTAGTCAATCATAGAATGTCTGTAAAGTATCATATGCAAGATTACAGATTATAAACTAAAAACAAAAATACAAAGGAAATGTAAAATTAAAACGAGCTGAAGTGGATTCCATGTGTCAACAGTGTTTGGGAGAGAAATACACTGGACAATTTTGGAGAGTTTAGTGATTTTACAAAGGTATCTGTAGGATTTAGGGAAGCAATAAGGGATGGTGCAGACCCCAGGGCTGCGACCATCCCTTGGAATGACGGAAAGGGAGCTTAGAAAGAGCCATAGCTGTAGAGGTAGAAGAGGCTGAAGAGGCCTTGTGGATTGGAGCCTTGGTCTTTTTGAATAACACAGCATCTGCCAGTCAGTCACTTGGCAGAAAAGTGGCCAAGGGAAGAAACACCCAGACCTCTCATTCCTCCTGCCCGCTGGCATCTTACCTGTACCTCTCATTGGCTGAGCCCCGCCCCCCTTTCTGGATAGCCAGCAAAGGAGCTTTGTTTTAGCAATTCACTGAAGTTGGGTCCCTACAGCACAGAGTGAGATGGAACTGGGTAAAGTGGATATTTAGCACAATGAAGGAGTAGTTTTGTTTTGTTTTGTTTGTTTGTTTGAGAGAAAGTGAGAGGTAGAGAGATCACAGAGGGAGAGGGAGAATGAGAAGCAGACTTGCCACTGAGCAGAGAGCTCAATGTGGGGCTCAATGCCAGGCCCTTGGGATCATGACCCAAGCCGAAGGCAGATGCTTCACTGACTGAGCCACCCAGACATCCCGAGAAAATAGTTTTGGATTAATATTTTCTATATAAAATAACTCATTTACTAAAATGTCCAAATGCACATTTTCAAGAATTTGAATTATAGGCATTATATGGCATGATCTTCATATGTTCATACTCCCGATAATTTGAGTAATATGGTATATTTCAAATTTCTATTTTGTTTGCTTTCACTAGCCACATGGTCCTCCTTAACTGTTCCAGTGGGCATTCATTGGATAGTTCTACTCAACACAAGACATTGTTAATGAATTGGCACTTAGAACACATATGTAGCCATTAATGGCTACTTCAGAAGGATATACATTAATATTCACTCAAAACTGAGTGTCTGTGTGGAAAAAAAAATACCAGTAAGCCCGGGGCCTTTATCTTATCCTCTTGGAGTTGCTTCAGTATCCTCTGAAACTTGGGCCTGAGAACTTAGACCACAAAAAACATTGGGGGGCATGGTTTAGTTATAGAGAGGCCAGGAGAACCTGTGTGCTACACAAGTTGAAGAAGTCAGAGCGGCCCTCTGCTCTGTGAGGCTGCATAAGCATGTTCCCTTCCAAATGCCAACTGTGACCCATGCTGACCTCTAACACCCATGTCTCCAAAGGAAGAACAAGGCAGTGTATTTTTTTCATAAAGCTAAATTATTTGATTTTATGAAACCTGTAACATTAAAATAATATTATTTATTTTAAGTCCTTCCCGCTCTTTTGGTAATTTGATACATGGTAGGTTTCTTCTTAAATCTTTCTGGAGAAAAATATGACAGTTCTCATAGATTAAAATACCCATTTATTTATTATTTATATTACTTTGGTCTCAGAAGCCCAAATGTCTGGGAATCGGAGAGGTGGGGTTGTGTGGGTACATCCCTCCTGAGCTGAGCCCTGTGGAGAGAATACCACACAACCAGGCAGTCACTGTGCTTTAGTGACACAGTCATCAACACGACTGTCCTAAAGGACCAGGCATTGTGGTTGCTGTGTGTTGTGCAAAGTGCTAAACCCTGGAGGAGAGGGAGCCAAGGGTTTCTGTTGCTTCCTATGTTCTGGTGACTTACAGGATAACGGTATCACGGCAAGTATGGCGATACACGAAGAGCAACCCAGGGAGGAAAGCAAAGGCCATTTATACTGAATTTGATACAGCCAGGGAGTCAGCCAGTCACTTGTATTTTGGCAGAAAGTGAAAGGCAGGCAGAGGAGTGGGAAAGCTTTCTAGTGGTGGAAAGGGACGTCTTCAGGTATGTCCTGATTGGAGGCTCTTAGCTGAGGACATGGTAGACAGGCTAACTAGAAGTGGGGCATCCTTTATGATTGATTAGGTATGCATGTTTGGCTTTTCTTGAAGGTCCTAAGTTGGCGGTAGGGATGAGCTGTTAGTTAATAATCAAGTCCTGACCTTTTTGGGCCAATTGTCACAGAAATTATTTTGTTTTGTGGATTGTCAGTAAAGGTAGCAATCTGGCCATACAAGTCTGACTTACAACAGACTGGCACCCTTGATTAATTATTGGACCTAAAGGGGTTGGTTTCCTGGACAGATTGCAGGTTTCTGGGTCTAAGTTCTGTTTTTATACATGGTCTTCCTATTGTCTGTTTGTATATTTAGTGGCATAAGTAAGCCGAAGACAAGGCCAGCTTTAGTAAGAGCAACAAGAGAGCACAAGGAGAGATAATGGGTTTTGGTGTTTGATTCTGGGCAAATTATTTAACTCGATTGTATCTTGGTTTTATTTTCTATAAAATAAAGATAATAATCTTTGCCTTTAGGGTTGTTCTGAAGAATAACATAGTATTATGTAATGTGCCTCGTATAGTTCTCATAACTTTTGGACCCATTTACACCCTTCAAAATCATTGAGAAGCCCAAAGAGTCTATATGTTTGTGGATTACATCTACTGATACTTACTATATTAGAAATTAAAATGGAAGAATTTAAATGTTTATCGCTTAATTTTAAAGTAATAGTAAGCATATTATATGTAAGCCTAAATTACATACTTTTAATGAAAAATAATGTTCTTTATTTTTTTGTGATTTTTTTATGTGTGCAAATTTCTTTAATGTTTGGTTTAACTGAGGACTGCTGGATTTTTGCATCTTCTTGCTCACTCATCTGTTGCTATAGCTCATATGTCACATCTGAAAAACTCCACCGTACACCTGTGAAAGAATGAGAATGAAAAACGCAAATGACAACTGAATGTTATTTTTTGAACTAATTTTGACCTCAGAGACCTGAAAAGGTTGGGGACTCCCAGATCATAATTTTACTCCTCTATACCTCAAAAAACTCTTAATAATATTAGCAGAAGATTACTGCACTATTGACCCATATTTGAAAGACAAATCTTTACAGAGAGGTGCTCCTTTATACTCCCACACGCTGGCAGATAAAGGAATGGAGATCCTCTGACAATAGATGCCTTTCCTGAAAGCCAGGTTTGAGGATCAGAGCAAAGGGTGCAAAACTTTGCAAATGGAGGACAAAGCGGAAGGAAGTCTTTATTTTTCAGCAGTATCTGAATGAGAGAATGAGTAAATGAAAGTTCCTACCTATGCCTTTTATACCTTGCTGTTATCAACAATATGACAGTAGTGAGTGGCACAACTGGAAAGTAGGTCTTGCTCAGATATGACTCCCTGGAGCAAGAATCTCCTCTAATTTTGGGAAGGGAGGCAGGTAACAAGTATGGTGGACCTTCCTCCAACCATTACTTAATTTACAAACTGGGAAACTGGTGAAACCATTTGATTTCTTGGCCTCATTCTTACAGAGAGCCTTGCTGGTAAAATCATGTTCCTTGATTCTGAAATCCTAGTCTTTCAAAGTTTATCAGAAGCTGAATATTAATTTACGTTAAGTTAGACATGACTGATACACATGACTGATAGACTATCAAATATCCTCAGAGTATTTGAATTTTAAAATAGTACCTTGTTAACTGAAGGAGTGAAGGATCTTTTAACAGCAAGTATCTTATTGGGACCACCTTTGCTGGACTCTTCAACTCACAACTTAGCTGTGAAAGGCTGACCAAAGATGCTTAAGGCACATTGTTGACCCTTTATGATAACTGAGAAGGAAAATGGGCATACAGAAATCATTTCATTCTGTTTTAGCCAATAGATCTGTCCTCCTCTTTTAAGAAAAGTATAGTAGTGTTTTTGTTTTCCTTCATATTTTGCAAAGCAATTACCTCCGGGTCAAGACAAAGCTCAGAACGTTTCATCTCTACAGCTTACTTCTTTACCAATTTATAGTCTATTGGAAACAAGAGAGTGAGAATTGAAAGTGATTTTCTCACTGTGCTCTATGGCTGGCTTCTGTGAATGCTCTAATAAGGTCTGTAGGTCTTGTTTGGAGAGTGAAATTCTAAATTGAGTTTTGTCATAACATAGCTTCCAAGGGCTAAAAGCAGAGATGAAAGGACAGACAGGTTGCTTAGTCTGCGACAGGTGAAAAGCTGCACAGGCTGAGACTTTTACCCTGGCCTTTTCACACCTATCCCAACAGCATAGATGCAAATGTATAGTTGGGAGGTGCTTGAGTTTGAAGATGGGCTAATCTCAGAATGTGAGAAAAATTCATGTATTAAAATAACCACAAATTGCTGTATATGAAACAGGGGCCTGGGCGAATGATTTTGATCCACTGGGGTTTACTAGCACTGCTCTTTCCCAGAACAGGGCTTGGTTAATGATTTTAGCACAGAAACCAAGGCCTCGCCAGGGAGACAATCCCCACAGTCTGGTCCCAGAGGAAGATCCTTATCAGAATCATTTGGAGCATTTATTAAAAATTGAGATTTTGAGCCTCATCCCATACCCACTGAGTCAGAATTTTTCTGTGAACAGAACTGGGTAATCTGGATTTCTAAAACCCTTCCCAGAAGAGCCTGATGCAATATAATTTGCAACCTGCTTTTCTACAGAACAGGTCCCAATTGCCCCTAAAGCACTTCTTGTCACATTGTGCCTGCTTATGCAGAGCTGAAAGTAAGTCTACTTTAGTCCATTAACATAGAGGATGGATCTGGAGGGAGGGGTGAATGTGGTGTACATCCTCTTCTCAGACTCCCTCCTGATTTCTGAATCCAGAGGACAGCCTTGGGTTGACTCAAATGTGGCTTCCAGCTGGAGGCCCCTCCTTTGGAGTAGCTGGTGACAGAGTGTATGTGTGCTTGGAAGAGTAGCGTTCAGGGCCTTGAACGTTATCTGGCCATGAATCTACTTGTTCCTTCATTCCCTTCTCCCCTTTCCCTTTCTGCCTATCGTCCTTCCCTCTTTCAAGACCAAATTGAATTTTACTTCCCCTTGATTGGTAACTTTGCTCTTGATTCCTTCTTTTCCCTTCTATTCGATCAGTTCTTAGCTATTGAGGTCTTTAGAAGTATTCTCTCTCCATTCCCCTGCAGCTCAGTTTTCTAGTTTATATATCTGAATATTCATGAACTAAAATGGTGGAAGTTTCCAATGCTCTCCCTGTCTCAAAGAGAGGTTCATTTCCTCAAACCCATTTGCCACAGTGATGTTCAAATGTTTTTTTAGGTTACAGAGTCATTTCTTCAAAGGAAGGTTATACAAAATACCAATAACTAGAGAAAACCCCTCTGTTTTAAGAAGGGTAGGAAACTCAGAGTCTCATTCCTTCAACTTCTCACCCCCTTAGTGGGATGAAGGCAGGGAAAGCTCAGCTTGGGAAACCACTTTTAGATAGATACTTTCTGATATCTTTTAGAACAGGGGCTGGAGAACACATGGATATGTCTCTAGCTGACTGTCTTTGAGGCATGCCTCCTGGGAGATGGAAGATCTTAGAGAAAGAGCCCAGGGTTTCTTAAAATAAGTGATAGAAAGAAAAGTGGAGGGGGAAGCATCGGCTTAGAACATCTCACCCACAGGGTGAAGTATTTGAGAAGTACTTTTCTCAATAGAGCAGTGAGAAAAGCACTATTAAAAGTCATATGATTAATTGATGTTTACATGAACAATCTGTCATTAAGTTTTTGACTTTCTTTATCTTCCACCAAATTACGAGTGCCTATGGGTCATGGACTGTCCATTATTTAACTCAGGAGTCACCGCACCCATAGTGGCTGGCCCACGGGAGATGTGGGTACATGTTGCGTACGTGAATGTGTATATTCATGTCTAATGGAGTTAGGAGCATGCTCATTTACTTTATGGGTATTTCATGGTGAAGATTTTTGGGTTGTACTCCCAAATTTTGTTCACATATTTGCTGTTCTCATGATCATCACCATTCTTCCTTCCCATTATTTCAGTTTTCCAGTTTGAGGGATACTTATTCATACCTTAAAAAAAATGGAGGAAATAGTATATAGGGAAAAAAGATCACCTAGAAGAGCTCTGCTTGCCAGGAACCAGTGTAGCATTCTGGTTGAGAGCACAGGCCTTGATGTCAGACTGCTTGAATTCACATCCTGCATCATGGCTTCTTAACTTCTCCTAGTCCAAGTTTCTCCATCCGTAAAATGAGCACAATTAGGGTATTTACCTCATAATGTGGTTATGAATAATAATAAATGTACATTGCTTAACATAGTAGCCTGTAGATAGAAAGACTCCATAAAAGTTCGGTCTTGTTAATGTTTGTGTCTTGGATCAAGTTAAAAGCTCAACAGTCAATCTCAGAAAGTTGTGCTCTATAATTTAAAGATTTTTTTACCTGTCAGTGTAAGATTGCCAAGTCAGAATTCCCCACTATCACCACGTAGAAACGTACCTCTCTGACCTTCCATGTGAGCAATGTTGGAAGTTCTGCAGGATGATAGGGGGCCACCAAATTGTATAAACCTCAGGCCTCACAAAACCTGGGCCCACCCCTGTTTAGACTTGCTTTCAGAGGCAGTGGGAAAAAACTCCAAGAAGTATAGTGAACGTACATTGGAGGTTGCTGATTCTCATTGCAGGAGGCATAGTCATTTAAGGTCAAGGCTTAGAGCTGGACTAAAATATTATTGATGAAGATAGGAAGGGTGGACCTTTGCAAAAGAGCAACACTTTTTTGGTAAAAGTACATTTTTGAATTTAATTCAATTTTGGTGCCCACAGAAAGAGGAATACTTGATGTAAGAATACTCTGAGAGGTGATTATGTTCATTATGAGTTGAGTAGATGAGCTGTCTGAGCCATGTGTCCTGGAAATACAGTGCTGGGATACTGATATGTGTGTGAGTTTGATCAACTCTTCTCGATTTTCCATGACGACATAGTAGGAAGAATGATACTAACATGAAAAACTGTAGTCACATGCATAAGGAAAAATGTCTTGTTTTGTCAAACATGGCATCTGTTGTTTGTGGCTTTGCTTCCCATCCTTAACAGAAGCTTTGCAAATGAATGCATCTTAATCTGGGTGCAGTAGTTTAAAGAGTGAATTGATGGCTTATAAAGGCTGCTCCTGCCCCAAGAAAAGCTTTTTTGGTAAACTTGTGTTATCTGGCATGCAGAATAGATCACTGCATTTACAGGAATGATTTCTACAGAATTAGGTATTTTTTAGCCAGACACACAATTGTTGTCCTAGGAATCAAAATCAGACTAATTGCTGATCAGACTGGACCTTGAAACTCCTCATTCCTTGGCAGGCCCAAGAACCTGTCAGGACCAGCATTTGTGCCTGACTTCTTCTAAACCCCCAGGCTGCCCTCTAGAGCCTACCTTACCTCTTGAATGATTGTCCCCTAGCTTCTGCTTCCTTTCTTGATATAGAAAGGAAAATGAGATAAACCTTCCACTATAGTTCAAGAAGCCAGTCCATGATCACAGGATAGCTAACAGGGAACTGAGAAGAGTACAGTTCACTAGATGGGGGGCAATACATAGCATTTAGCAATGGGAACAGCAGGAAATAATAGCAAAAAACACATGGAACATTATGTTAACATTATTTAATTCTACTTGTCTAATTTATTGTTGCATTTTGGGAGTGGGTTAGAAGAAGACTTTGGAAGATTCTAAGTATGTGAAAAAGAGAGTGTCTAACTAGGAATGTTTGAGAGTGGTCCACAGAGAATGAAGCCCGTGTTAATTATCTGTGTCATTGCTCCTATAGCTCTCAAACCTGCAAATTTGGAACAGCTGAAATGATTACTTATTATTTTGACTCTACCCCTTTTTTGAGACCAGGGTTCCCTGGATGTAGGGAATATAGGAAATTCAAACATACTTGTTCACTTGCTCAGTCTCAAATGGATCTTTGACCTGGTCTTCCTGGGATCCCAATTTCCTGGAAACTGGAAATTTCTGGGTTCCTTTATCTATTGCCCCAGTTCTCTAGTCAGTGAGTTCCTGCCCAGATTTCCTTCTTCAGCATCTCAGTCCCTTTAGAAACTGCATGCCTGCCCCTAAATGCTAATGTCTGTATATAGTGTAGGTTCTGGGTAAGTGTCCATCATACTCCAAACTTTAAGTCCTATTTTTGGACATATGTCCTTGTACGTTTGCCTCTTAATTGACCATCACTTTGCTTTTGCACTCTTGTTCCTTTGTTTATTTTGCCTGACTTTATTGATCTGTCTTCACTCACACTCTTGAGTTTTCTGATTTGACTGTCCATGTTTCAATCCATTATTTGGACTCTACATTCAGCAAATTTATCCTCTAGTTCTATTTTCAATTATCTTAAGATCATTGTGTCAGCTCCTCTGTTGAGAAACATTGCACAGGAAAAAAAAGTGCCAGACCAGGGTGGCAAATGAATCACTTACAATAATATGGTGAATCATAATCCTTGGAGTTGTCTCCTTTTCCATTCCCACAGGAACACTGTTGCAGTGAATTTGAGTTGACAGTGTTGGCAGTGACAGACCACCAAAAAGAAAGGGCTTATGAGAATTTCAAACTTCTGCTCATTTTTTAATATGTCAGAACCTTTGATATATACTCTTCTTAATTTTATGCTTTTGTATAATTTTTGTATAATCAGTATATCACCCTGATATGTTAGAAAAACTGACAAGAGCATATGGAAATTGGAAGTATGATTAGGAAAGAAACTTCTAGTAACAAATTAAGTTACTTTCTTGGTCACATTTCCATTTCGAGGTCTGAATCTATGGAAAGGACGTGGGCACATGGGGAAAGCGTTTTCATTACATTGCTTCTATTTAAAGAATGATTTTTCCATTTTTCCTTTCTAGTTTGAGTGGATTTTGGTATTCCTCTTTCAATTCCCCACTCTTGATGTTTTCCTTTTCTTTTTCTTTTTTTTAAAGATTTTATTTACTTATTTGACAAAGAGAAAGATCACAAGTAGGCAGAGAGGCAGGCAGAGAGAGAGGAGGAGGCAGGCTCCCTGCTGAGCAGAGAACTGATGCAAGCCTTGACTCTAGAACCCTGAGATCATGACCTGAGCCGAAGGCAGAGGCTTAAACCACTGAGCCACCCAGGCACCCTTGATGTTTTTTTATACACAGAAGTTAGTATTTAGAAAACTGAAAGGATTAATACTTTTTCAATAGTCTTCCTTATTTTTAGGACCAAAAGACAAATGTCAGAATCTACTCTCTGTTCTGTCATTCTGTACCTGCTTTTTTATGGTCTTCATCTGCATTCTCTCTTCTGCTTTCCCTTGTCCTTTCCTGCTGTGACTTTCTTTCTAAATGGCTAAATATTCACTATCCTTGTATATTCTGGTGCTTGACTATAAAAGAGCTGGGATTTCTATCCCCGAGACCTTCAAAGTCTTTCTGGAATTTTCCTATAAAAGGACTTAACTGAAGAAGAACAAACAGAAACTACAGTAACTCTTTAAGCTTTGGCTATATCATTAATATATTTTTTTAGAATATAGAAATTCCTCGGGGCGCCTGGGTGGCTCAGTTGGTTAAGCGACTGCCTTCGGCTCAGGTCATGATCCCGGAGACCCGGGATCGAGCCCCGCATCAGGCTCCCTGCTCGGCTGGAAGCCTGCTTCTCCCTCTCTCACTCCTCCTGCTTATGTCCCCTCTCTAGCTGTGTTTCTCTCTGTCAAATAAATAAAGTCTTAAAAAAAAAAAAAGAAGATAGAAATTCCTGAAAGAAAAGGAGGAAGACAGAAAAAGTCTTTGGAGCCACCCACTCAAGGCTTAGTCATAATTAATGTTAACATTGACGTAGATTTTATGAAAAGGAAAAGCATTTTGATTAGTATTTTAAAAGTACATATGTGCAATGCAGAAAATGTGCAAATAAAGAAAAGTAGAAAGGAAATCACCAGAAATGTTACTATCCAAAGATAGCTATTAATAGTTTGATGCGTAAGTTTCCAAGTTTTCTCTGTATGTATATCCCATCCTTTAAAAACAAAATACACACTGTATTACCAACTGTGTTTTCACTTGTATGTTATGAACCTTTTCTAAAATATTTAAATACACGTTGAAATCCTGATTTTAAGTAGCAATGTAGGAATAATTCATTTACCCAATCCTTTATTGCTAGTTTTCTTTTTTACCTGGTTTTTCTTTTTGCCATCTTAAATAATGGGACTTTGCACTGATTCCTCTTTATTTATCTCTTCCTGTGGGTGGATAAGTCCTAAGAAATAGGATTTGGGGTTTTTACATTATGTTGCCAAGTTGCCGTCCTAAGTGATAAGATTTTATACTTCCAGCAATAGGATAGGAGATGTCTATTTTGTGAACCCTCAAGTGTTCAACATGATCATTCTCTTAATAACCGATTTTAAATTTCTTATATTTTTACCTTCACCTGCTGGAGTGTCTTTTCAGTGTTTATTTGCCATATTCACTTTTTCCTAAATAAGTTACTAATCTTTGTGTTGTGTATCTTTATTCTTAATGATTTGTGACACTTTTTTTTTTTTTAAATAAGCCATTTCCTCCACAAATAAGTTGTTTTCCTAATTGTCTTTCATTTTGTTTCTGGCATGGTTTGGGCATACTTTTTTTTTTTTTTAATTTTTATGGAGTTACATGTTTCAATTATTTCCTTTAAAGTAACTGGATCAAAGGACGAGCCATCCTAATGTCAAAACCATTCGGAAATACTAAATATGTCATTCTATATTTTTTTAATATTTTATTTTATTTATTTGACAGAGAGAAAGAGAGCAAGAGAGGGAACATAGCAGGGGAGTCAGAGAGGAAGAAGCAGACTCCCCACCGAGCAGGGAGCCCAATGAGGGTCTCGATCCCAGGACCCTGGGATCAGGACCTGAGCCAAAGGCAGTCAGTTAATGACTGAGCCACACAGGTGCCCTTAACTATATCATTCTTTTGAAATTATAACCCATTATGACACAAGTAGATGTGTTAATTGTTCAGTATAATTTAAATGTTAAAGACTAAGAAAACTGCACAGCAAAGAACAGATACAGAATTTAGAATTAAAAATAGCAGGAAAGGGATACCTGGGTGGCTCAGTCAGTTGAGCATCTGCCTGTGGCTCAGGTCATGATCCCAGGGTCCTGGGATCGAGCCCCAGATTGGGCTCCCTGCTTAGAGGAGAGCCTGTCTCTCCCTCTTTCACTTTCCCTGCTTGTGTTCCTTCTCTCGCTGTCTCTCTCTCTCTCTCTCTGTCAAATAAATAAATAAAATAGTTTTAAAGAATTTTTTTAAATATTAAAAAAATAAAAATAGCAGGAAACAGATACCATATGTCACCTGGAACATCAAATGTGTATCACCTTAAAAAGGAAGACTGTGGGACATTTAGAAGCACTCCATGCCATTGACATTACTCTGAAATGCCATGTCCATGTTCAGTGGTTGTATGTAACAGATGCCTCTCAGGTCCCTGTCCATCACCTTGACCCACTTCCGAATGTGAGCTTCTGATCGTGGGCAGATCTGTGCATGCTCACTCTTCCACCTCAAGCACATCTCCCTCGCCTTTCTGTCACCATCCAGCTCACTAGGTCCCTGCTTGCAAGCACAGCCAGGAAGTAAGTACAGGGCGATGAATGACCCCAACCTTGCAACAACACCCAGTTAACAGAGAACCAGAGCCAGGGATGAGTCCTCAGCCTTTTGTCTTTCAGATAAACAATTCTGGAAAGCTTTCTGTGTGCTTTTCATTGAAACCAAATTCAGTGACCTTGATCATAACCTTGGTGTTGTCTTTTTCTCCTCTGCAGTCTAATTCTCCCTAAGACTTCCCTCCTGTTTCCCAGAATTAGTGCCCAAATAAACCACCTGCTCCCAAGTCCTCGCAGACTTTGCGTTTGGAGAAACTGAGATTCAAACTGTATCTTCTCAAAAACATAGATGTTAATTGCACTTGAGTGAAATTAAAGCACATTTTCTCAAAGATCTACTTTATAATTATAGAGATGTTTCCTCTTTGTTCCCCAGTGATGTTTGATCATTAGGGATTCCTGGCCCTTCCAATCTCTGTGCCCCCAGATTCCATTAAATAATCAATGATTTTTAAAGTCACTTAGAGAAGTTTGCTCCATAAAGGGAATCGGCTACACATATCTGTATGACGTAAAATTCTCTCATGCTCCATCTTTTGCAAAGACACGTTCTGTTCTGAGTGTCTTTGTATAGTATGCTCAGTTTCTCTCTCACCCTCTTCCTTTCCAGCTAACAATGAAAACAGAGGAGAAAGGGGAGCAGCTTCTCCAGATACTTTTCTTGGAGTCAAGCTCATTCCTGGCTCTTGGAA
Source organism: Spilogale gracilis (assembly GCA_004023965.1). Classification (NCBI taxonomy): domain Eukaryota; kingdom Metazoa; phylum Chordata; class Mammalia; order Carnivora; family Mephitidae; genus Spilogale; species Spilogale gracilis. The sequence goes on along the minus strand of PITA01008145.1, from coordinate 37,040 downwards.
AGAATGTTTCCAGCTGCTGGCAGTAAATTTGTCTGCCTGCCCAGTAGCAATTTTGCACCAATTCATATCCCTGCCAGGCAGCTGAGTATCAGGAGGACATGTGTGGATGTCAGAACTTCCAAAGTAGGATAACTAGCACCTCTCTCTTTCCCTTCAAATGCTGTGCATTTGCAATCACCTCTAGGGCAGAGTGAGGAAGGGAAGAGTCAGCCTATGAAACTACTTGACTACATTATTTCTATTTGGATGAACATTTATCCCACAAATGCCAGGAAGACTGACAATCACCATTGCGGAAAGAGCTTCATTAAAATTTATGAGCCAACATACCGTGAGGAAGTAATTATAAATAATAATTACTCTCACGCTCGGTGCTCTTGTGAGTTGGGGGCTGCCCTGCTTGAGGTGGTATATAAGATGCAATTGAAATATGTGACTCTAGAAATACTCTCATAAGCCTGGTCTAAGAATTCCTGAAATGGAAGAACAGAATAAAAAATGAGATGTCTTTCAGGGATGGTGCTGTCAGAGAAGATGTCCTCTTTTTCTTTTTTTTCTTTTCTAAGAGCGAAGGGGGGGGGGCAGGGGCAGCAGGAGAGAGAGAGAGAATTTCAAGCGGTTTCCAGGCCCAGCACAGAGCTGGATGTGGGTCTCTATCTCATAATGCTAAGACCATGACCTGAGCCTAAACCAAGAGTCAGACACTTAACCGACTGAGCCACCCAGGAACCCCAGAAGGGGCCTTCTTCTGTAGGATGTTGGCTTCACTTATTATAGAATGAGAATAGCAATTCTTTTGCTATAAACAGAGAATCTGGCACAATATTACGATTATACTCACTTTCTAATGTAATAAGGGAGCTCCAGAAAGACAATTTTAGTTAAGTTGCATTGTTTGTATTTTGCACTACTTCAAGGTCAAGGAAATAAATATTCTCATCAGATCTTTCCTTGGATTGGTTTATACCATCAGACTAAACATCTTGGAGTCATGTTCGTGAATAAACCACTTTTGCTACTTTTGATCTTCCCTGAAGGCTGTGTATCATCACCGTAATCAACCCCATATACTGAATCCAGTATGCTTTGTCAAATTTTTTATCAGAGCAAGGTTACTGTGTGGGTGGAAAGTGAGTTGACTTTTAAGCAAATAAAAGGGCAGAATGTGCTGCAGGGAAAGCTGTGCTCAGGAGTCCAGAGAGTGGGCATTTGGAGGGCTACTTGAACTCTTTCCTAGCTATCAAATCTTCCCACCTCCTCATTCTCTTATCTTAGAGAAATAAGAATGAGGCCTGCCAACTACAGTGCAGGTAAGCCCAAGAAAAAAGTCCTTAACAGAAACAGGGATCCATCTGAGCACAACCAGAGGAGAGATTCTGTGATTGTGTCCTAACTGATCACCACGTCCATGTCTACATATGTTATTCTGGGAATCATAGGGAGGCGGAGTCAGTGTCCTCATCATACCAGAATTTCAAAACAAGTTCCATACATTTATCTTTTATTAAGTCTCTATCTTAAGGATGTGCAGATTTTCAGGTGTTAATTTTTATATCATGATTGGGAATTTTGAACACACTTTCCTGTTTTAAAATGTTATAAAATTGATTAGTTTCCTGGTAGAGCTACAAAGCCTATGTAATTCATAAGGTAGTAACAAAAAGTAATAAATAAAGCAGTCTTAAGAAGCATTTTGGGATAAGAACTTTGGATTTGATTGGATACAAAAAGATCAGAAGCCTATTTAGGTTTCAGGGAAATTGTATTGCCCTAGAAACCAGGATCCTAGCTAAAAAAAAAAAAAAAAGCCTGTGACTTTTTAAAAATAACCATTGATTCTAATATCTAATGCGTGTGGAAGCAGAGCCTGCCGTGAACAGTGGAGGAAAGCACTGCTTCCAGAGGCCCTTTCAGAAGGTGCACCCACTTCTTTAAAATACTGGCTTTAATTCAGCATGTACTTTAAACTTATATTCCTTTGATAAGACTTGACTACAGGGCCACATGTAATAGGAAGAGGCTGGCGAAGGGAGTCTGTGTGTACATGGAAAAGGGACAAAAGCAGATGTGGGTGAAAAGCTAGTAGACTGGGCCACTCCCACCCTTCACCTTCTTTGAGGCCCATTCTTTGAGGCCCAAGCTGAGCACCCTCCCTTCCTTCTTCCTCCCCTGCCTGCCTTTTTGGGTGTGCCTACTGGACCCTCACCCAGGGCTTGCTGTCACTCTTCCCTTCCCTTTGGTTCAGCGTCTATCCCCACAGGTCAATTAATTTGTTCACACTAAGGCTGGAAATGATCTCTTCAGTATCAAATATAGACTTATTTCCAGACGTAATCCTCAGAAACTCATCCACATTCTCCTTGTGTCTTCCTTAGTTTCGATGGCCTCAACCTTCTCTGGTTCTTCTTTCAACTCTGACCACCTCTTCTAGTTCTCTTTCATTAGCTGTTCCTCTCTGCTCATCCCACACATATTGGGACACCCTGGATTGCTCCTCTCATCTTTCACCTTTGATCTTTTACATGGTCCCATGTGATCCATTTGACCTATTTATATCTCCGAAATGTGAATGCTCTTGACCTTTAAACCATGCATGAGAACCCCTGGACAATTCCACTCCTCAGACAGTCAAACAGAACTAAGTTTTCTTAAAAACTGCTGTCTCGGGGCACCTGGGTGGCTCAGTTGTTAAGCATCTGCCTTCGACTCAGGTCATGATCCTGGAGTCCTGGGATCAAGCCCCACATTGGGCTTCCTGCTCAGTGAGGAGCCTGCTTCTCCCTCTCTCACTCCCCCTGCTTGTGTTCCTTCTCCAGCTGTGTTTCTCTCTGTCAAATACATAAATAAAATTTTATTTAAAAAAAAAACCTGCTATCTCCCTGTTCCTTCATGTCCTCAGATGTCATAGAGATGACTAACTTTAATGAATATGAATACCTTCCACCTACCATGCAAGCCGTGGGTGAGGCATTATATAGATGTTACATTATTAAATTCTTATGGCTCTCTGTGAAGTCATTTCACTAACCCCATAATGGGCAGCTGAAGCTCAGAGAAGTTCAGTCATTCCCTTAGAGTCACCCAGCTAGTAAGTGGCAGAGCTAGGACTCAAAACCAGTTCATTGATCTCATGCTACTGTTTGAATCAATTTTTCATAAAATGGTTAATGGGGCCTTTTGTTGCCTAATTATTCTATACGCAGTACTTCATAGAAGGTCAATAATTTGTGGAAAATAAAAACAGTATTGTTTGTCAACTTAAACACATCTTGGCCTAGATGAGCATTGATGCTCATCCTCTTAGTTTTATAATCTGCATCCAGTTAGCTCTATGACTTGGTAACACTGCCAACCATTTAATTTGGATTCCAGTTTCTACAAATAATTAAATAGAAGAACAACTCCTGAAGATATGTAGAGAGAAAAAAAAGTTATCCTTTAAGTTGGGTCTTAAAATAGGTTGGGGGATGCCTGGCCATCTGTCTTCAGGATCTCTTGGTCTTGGGATTGAGTCCTGCATCAGACTCCTTGCTCAGCAGGAGCCTGGTTCTCCTTCTTCCTCTGCCACTCACCCTGTTCATGCTCTGTCTCTCTGTCTCTCAAATAAATAAATGAAATCTTAAAAAATAAAAAATAAAAATAGCCACGGGTGTTACTGGTAGCACAATAGCCGAACACATCTAAAAATAATCGGGATAACTGATACTTGCTTCATATATCCTAAATTTACTGAATTTGAAATTATTCCCTATTGAAGTAATATTGGGGGTTTTAAAGAACGATGATGCTTTCGTAGCTGTTATGACTTGATCTGCTAGTGTACTCGACCGCATGTCCCATACTCGAGAAATCTAAGGTTACAACATGACAGGTATCAGATTCTCAATAGTATGTAATTGGTAATTAGCTATTCAGACTCTTGGCAAAGGTGCCGTATTTTTATTTTGGAAACGTACGCAAATTGTACTCAGTTGGAAACATACATCAAAATGTCTGACTTGGCTTCCAAGTTGATATGTGATTAGAAATGATTTTGTACCTTTCAGGCTATCACATGTGACTTTCTAAATCCCCTGTTGTAAATTGCCTGTTTCTGAAGTCATGCCTTTGTGTGACCATAACCAATTAATTGCACCTTCACTCCTGAAAAGGTTTCCTGCCTCTCAGTCTCCATAAAATAGTTCATTAGCTTTGCAGGGATTTTACTTCAATACTATATTTAGTTAGCACTCCCTGGGATGTTGCAAACAGAAGTGTGAGCTCCCCAGTGGGGGAAGCAGCAGGATTAGAAGAACAATCAAAAAGTAAATATCTGGCTTTAAAAAGGTTCTGGGTTGTAAAGAACAAAGCAATATGAGAATGCTAGTAAATCAAAGCGCTGCTTTTCTAATGGGCTTTCTTTCATGTGAAGTATCCCAGGCAAGTCAGCTTTCTCTAACAGGAAAAATATACTAAGAACCTCAGGAGCAAATTTTATTGAGGTCTGGTATTGAGCTTTCATGGATATGATGTGCGTGGTGACTAGGCTTACTAACCACCTTATGTGGGCAAAGTGGAGTGAGTCTGAGGAGTGCAGTGAACATGAATCCTAGCTGTAGGTGAGACAGCTGAGATAGAAGGAAAATCAGTGGGCCGGGAGTCCAGGCAAATGGAGTTTTCAGCCTGGGAACTGCCAAGTGCAACTTTGGGTGAGTTCTATCTCTTCTGCTGGACTAGCTCCTAAAGCTAAGATTTCTCAGGTTCCTTTGGGTTCTATTAGTCTGTGACTTAATAATGGCTCAAACTATATAGTTCATCATGTTTAGAACCTGAATTATTAATCTGACAACTGAGGCATCCCATCAAGCAAATGGCATGGCTTAATGATAACAGAAATAGCTCATAGAAGTGAGTGTGAGGTTAGACCCAGTGTAACATACTCACAAAAGCCCTAGGAGTATGTATTAGTAGTATTGTCTCTATTTCATTGAGGGGAAACTGAGGTACAGAGGAATGATATTATTTCCCAGGACGTATAGCTCACAGATGATCAGTGGCAAGCCAAAATGTGAACCTGGGAAACCTGTGGTCTTGAATTACCACACTTTCAGACAGCCAGACATTGGTCAGGGTTAGTCCAGAAATTTTATAACTGAGTGACATAATAATTCTCTTTCCCATCTGAGTTTTGGAAAAAAAAATGAGAAAAAAGACAAAACAGTTAACAGATGGAGGTTAAAAAAACCCCAAACCTTTATTAATTGTCAGGCAAAATATTGGAGACTGAGGCATTTTGTGAAAGCCCCAGAGTTAGACAGAGTTATCCCCTCATCCGAGAAGGAAATGATCCACCTAGGCCTCTCTCTGAGGAACAGAAAGTGAACTTTCTGCAAGAAAGTTTTTTGTTTCTTTGTTTGGTTTTGATCCCCCCTCCCAACTCACTAAACAGATAAGTCACTCCGGGTAGAGTTGAGTGAAGAAAAGAGAAAGGTCAGGAGGGCTCTACTCACTGCAGATCCCCCAGTTGGAAGGAAAGAGGAGAAATGGAGAAAAAATGTTTCTATCTTAATCACTTCTCCTGGCTCTTCATTTATAATAAAGTTCCTCATTTTCATACCATATATTTCTGGTGTTAAAATTATTTAAAATGTTTTGGCCAATACAGAAAAATAAATTGTCATAATCAGCACTGGCTGAGCTCCTATGGCTGGCTCCGTTCCCTCTATCCTTTCATCTTTGCAGATGGGCCACAGCAGCAGGATTGGGAAAGCTGAACAGGATTACAGGTGACACAGTCTGTTCCTTCAACACCCCACCCACACAATGCAAAGGGCTGACGTGCTGCCTGTCGGTTAGTAACCAAACTGAGTGGTTCGAGAACCAAGTACTATGAATAAAAAAGTGATTTATAATGGGAAGCAGTTGTAACGTTGGGAATGGGATTTCCAAGTTGGTGTCAAAGCAATAGAGACAGTGGTATTCAGATGAAGCCTCCTGATAAACCCAGAGTGTGGCTACTGGGCAGTCAGTAGACATATTGGAGTCACTCAGGCCCAAGTGAGATGGAACAGGTCTCCCACTGCAAGGTTCATTAGGCTGCAGTGCATTAGCAAGTGCAGCAGGCTGGTTATAACACCACAGAATACAAATTGAGAGATCGCTGGATTCTAATTTTCTCTTACAGCTCTCCTAAATGAATGTGCACAGGGCATATTTCCATAACCAGTCATGTGTCTCAGTTCTAATAGAAAAAATATGCTTCAGACTTATACAGATGCATGAAATATAACTACCTGGAGTTAGAGAAGAAACATACTCTTTGAGCAGGGATAACTGGGGGAGTTCTAGGGGTTCCTCAAAAGCAATGAAAAATAGGAGCATACCATTTTCCCATTCATCCACCCGCCCACCATCCATCTAGCCTACAAATGTGTTATGAGCAAGCACTGCATACAAAGATAAAGACACAGATCTGTCTTCTTAAAGCAGACAAGAGTAAAAATACAAGACGGGTTTCATTAGCGTGATTTGTGAATGACTGGAAATGGCCAACCAGGGGCTATTGTGGGAGCAGAGAAAATGAGAATTTCACTTTTATGAGAGAAGTGCAGAGACATTTTCTAGAAGAAATGGTAAATTCTATGAGACCTGAAGTCAAGGAGGAATTAATTGGGAAATGAGAGATTTGAGGAGGAGGGCATTACAGGCAGAGAGAGCAGAATGAGATCGAAATGGGCCTGGGCTCTGGCTCGAAGACGTTGTTAACACCACTGGTCAAGCAGGGTCTGATGCTGAGGAAGTAAGACCTCTGTACTCTACTCCAGGAGAGGAGAGAGTGACTCTGGAAACAAACTTCATGCACCTTCACTTTGTCGTGATTTGGGTAGGATGGGAGCTGGTCTCTGGAGCCTGAGGAATTTCCTAGCGTCACCTGTTCAGAATCTCATGAACAATCCTTTGTTACGTGTTTTATAAGAAAGTGAAGACTAAAGACTTCCCCCCATGGTGATGTCCTTGATCTCTTTTTGGACTGTTTTCTTTGAGCTATAGGAATCCTCTGGGGCACCATTCATGTGTATCCCAAGGCTGGGGGTGCAGGGACCACTCTCTCTTCTCATAAAACGTTCTCTCACTGCAGGTAGCATATTATGTTGTAACTGATACTTAAAAATAGCTTGTGTCTTCATTTCTCAAAGGACATAAAGCAATGCATTTATTCAATACCTCTGCATCTTTAACACCTGGCACAGTGCCTGACATCTATTAGCACTTGGTAAAGACTCATTGAAAGAATGAACCTATGAATACCTGCGTTAGCTTCCTGATGAGTCTTAACAAAATCTATTATACATGAGGTTTCATAGGAGAACTGTGTCAGCAGGACAAGCTTTCTTTCTTTTTTCTTTTTTTAAAATCAATTAATTTATTTTTATTGTTACTTAAATTTTTGTTTCCAGTGTTCCAAGCTTTCATACCAGTACCCCATCCAATAAAGCAGAGGTGACATTCTCTTGCAGGTGATTGACAGACTTCCAGGCCTGTTGTGGGATCGTAGTAAGAAGAAAGAGCCACTTTTCTTGGTGGGGACCAAGCTCATTCAGGTGGGCGAGGAGTGCTCTGAGTGAAGGTCAGGGCATGCAATGGAAATAGAAAGGCAGCAAAACCAGTTTTGTCTGCGTCTCATTTTGTCTCCAGCCCTCTCTGATCAGACTCTTAACCATTTGTGGGGGCAGGGAAAGCTGGTCCTGGGCACCGCAATCTGGGGTTTTAGCACGTTCATTAAATAGCGAGACCAGTGGTCACTCATGACAGTCACATTCAATTAGAAGCCGCACAAATAATTCTCCTCAAGCTGCCCCTTAGCACCTTCTGCTGTATCATTTTGAAGTGCTGAATCGGCTAAGGAGAATAATGGTCCCACTCTGTATTCCTCATCTGGTATTGTGGGCTGTGGTTATTTAGCTCTGAGTCCGTCCAGGAAGTATCTGGAATCAAAGGAGCATTGTGTTAGTTGATTCAGTATTGCTCCTTAGAAACTGTGTTTCAAATCTAATCCAGACCCCCTTCTGTTGAACCACTGTTGAATAAGGCAATGAAGTCAATTAAAAGAAAAGTGAATACTCAGGATGATAAGAACTGTAGCTTTTTAGCTAATAAGGTAGAATAATAACTTCCTCACCCTAAAACTTTGGGTTTTCTTGGGTTGACAATTTATGCCTTCAAGCAACCTCATAAGGATGTCTGAAAACAGATGGTATTATATTGAGTCTAGGATAAATTAGTGCCAAAGGATTTTTTTAAATGACACACTTGTTAAAGATAATGTCAATCTTCAGACTTAACAATGAACATAGCCTCACATGTACCTGAATTGATTTAAAAGGTCTAGTGCTTGAAGGCCACCTCATTCCTTTGATACTGAGTACATGATAGTGCTTTCATACTGCCTTGTGTTCTCTTTACAGCAACTATGAGAGGTTAGGTGAATATTATCCATGTTTTGCAGGTGAAAAAACCCTGAGAATCAAAAGGAATAGATGATGAAGTTAGGGAAAATACTACCATTCTTAGATTATGAAAATCAGAGTTCTCATCTAAGTTTTGAGACAAAGTAATTCCATGGGAATTAATAGATCACCACTTCCAGGATTCACCTGAAAATGAGACGATAAAAAGTCATCAAAGTCATTCAAATAAATACACTTGTCTAAATAAATAAGTCTAAATAAATAAAGACTACTGGTTCATTGAGAATTCCACATTTTAAAGTTAATTTTCAGAAGACCTCAAGTCCGTCTCTATAATTCCCTTCTAAATTACTTTCCCTTCTCTAGTAGCAAGACTTTTACTCATTTACCCATTAAAAAAAAACCAACTTATTTGATGAGTCCTCTGATCCCATGCTGTTAGTATGAAGATGAACAAGACTCTCCTCTTAGTATTTCCCTTAGATCAGAGTTCAATGTGTCACTTTATAGTTTTGGATTTATGAGAGGGTATTTTCAACATAAATGAAAACCCTCCCGATTTTCTTTAACATAAATGGAAATCATGCTCCAAATGTAAAAAGTTAAAAAAAAACAAAAAAATAAAAATAACAGAAAACAAAAATAAAAACTCTCTTATTCCTTGGAATGATTTTAGCACAGGATACAGAAACTTATTACCGTAGTTACCTGAAACTCTTTGTAGAATGTTCTAAAACCTGCTAAGAAGGCAAGTGAACTTAGAAGTTGTTCATATTCATCATGGAAGTGGGTTCTAGGACACTATTCCACTGATTCTCCTAGGCATCTCTTCTAATTGGTTGGTGCTTATTTGATGCTAGTTGTTAAATATTTTACAGATCACATCTGCAATCCAGGTGTCTTTTCCCTTCAATCCAGGGACCATTTTCTAATCTCATGGCTCTAACTTTTGTTTATTATGGTCATTGACCTCCAGTTTCAGAATTTACTTTCTTTTTGGGAACTCCTCTGGATTTGATGACTGGTTGCTTCCTGGGATTCTCCATCTTCTTTCAAACCCCAGCTTACCAGCTGTGGTCCATCCCTCCCTTGATCCACACCATTCCCCTCTTGAGCATAATATCACACAGGTTGTCCCTCACTGTCACTCCCCACATGGCCTCCCCTCCCTACGCTGTCTCTCTCAGCCTGCCTCCCACAAAGAGGTATTTCCATCTTAACCTTCTCAAAATCTGCCTGGCCAATATTAATTTTCCTGGGAACTCTGAACACAATTAGCAAAAGCTTTTAACATTATTCTTTTATGGTTTTTCTTTGAAATTGGAATACATTTTATAGTATTCTATAAATTCTAATGAATTGTCTCAAAGAGTATAGATTTTACAATCAGTTTATATTCCTTAAGAAAGGGAATGTAAATTTTTCCTCATAAAATTTAATGTTATATATTTCCTTTTCTCCACTGTCTACTGTAGAGGTGAAATAGTTATTATATGAGCACTTAGTCAGAAGTAGTATTATAGGGCACCTGGGTGGCTCAGTTGGTTAAGCAACTGCTTTCGGCTTTAACACATCTGGTTTAAAATGTTCTAATGGTCTTCCCATCCCAGGCATCACATTGACCTGATGACTAGAGACTGCCGAAGATAAAGTCTTCGCTCAGAAACAGCTTACCCTGTTTTCTTCCAGGCACTAGCATGGCCTCAGACTACACCATTCCTCCCCCTCCATGACGGGCCCTGATGCAGTCTGTCTTCTCTACATTCCTGACTTCCTATCTTTCTCCTTATGATTTACAGTTTATATGCAAAGAATTTTCAGCATCTGACCATTCCAAACTGAAAACAAATTGTATAATCTTGTTCTTGGAACCCTAGTTACTCAGATTTAAAACTTCAACTACAAAGCCTGGAACATTTTAAATGAGCAAATATTAAACACTGCCTTCATACCATTCACGTTTTCTTAAATGCATCATGAAGATTTCTAACTCTGGTCTCCATTCGGATCTAAGATGCAAGGTATATCTTGTACCAGTGGGTTAGAGAAAGGATGCTTTGTGCTAATTCGTAGTCACATCAGGTGAGAGAGCAGAGATCAGAGTCCATGAAATAAGAATAGCAAGGAGAGAAATGAAGTGAGGGAACAAGAGAGGGAATGGCATGAAGGGCTGGGATGGAAAAGAAAGAGAGTAGTCACAGTCAAGAAAGGTTAAGAGGACCAAATGTAAAATCCTGGGGTTTTTTTGGCTGAAGAGTGAGGAGTCATGAGAAATGAATTTAGCAAGTAATTGAGTAATACTAGTTGAGTAAGGAGAAACCATGAGAGTGTCTGACACACGTCGTAATTGGTGTCTGTATGTTAAATGTTCTCAACTCTGCATTCACATATAATGAAATCTTTTCATCCCTTAGTTTATCAGCTTTCATAATTATAGTCATAAATGAAAACTAAGGATGCTACTCCTGGAAAAATAATTGTGGTCATATTTGTTAAGGTTCTGTTTATTATCATTTCCGAATTTCTTGTAGCTGTGTTTCTGCAAATGGTTTGAGTGCAGGCATTAACAACCAGGTTTCCTCTGAATTAGTGAGAGTTGTCTAGGAAATCCCTGAGACTCATTTTGAAAATATTCTTATACATTGCAGTCTAAAAAAGTCTTGTCTCTAAGGCACAGAAGAGAAAACTCAGAACTGAACTATAGAACAGCTTAGAATGTTTGGATTAAACAGGATCATTCACAGTCCAGGAGGATCACTTTTTTCTGAGCCTAAATTGAGCTGGGTAATGTGTTTGCTTTGTAGCTTGCATCAAACCTTAGTCTATAAAATGTCACTGACCTGGAGAGGTTGAACTTAGGCAAGTCAGACCCTACTTAAAACCAGCTTGTTTCCTGCTACTATGTAACCTGCAGGATCAGCAGCAGAAGTGACCCCAGTGCCCTGACATTAACTATGTCACATCACAGTTTTGAGACCTAGTTGTTGGTCTCCACTCACTCCGTCTTAGTGCCATCGAACACTTCTTCATCATGACCCCATTTTTCCAGCTTCTTTTCTATTTTGTGTGTTTTCTGTCACCATTAAATGGGTCAATATACAGGACTACTAGTAATTCTTTAGACCAGTTCTTTTCAAAGGGACAGAGGCAATGGAGATGGTAGAGGTGGTATTTACTCCAGGGCGGGGGGGGAGGGGAGGGAGACAAGATAACACATTAGCATTAGATATTAGAAAATGAGTTTATGATCTTAAAATCTATTTTATGTTTGTGTTTTTATACACATAATATAGTGGTACAATAGTAAACATACATAACTACTATATATTTGTGTGCATAAAACAATAAAACCATGCATGATGAAGAATTTTAATTTCAATCCCAAAGCATTTATTTAACTATCCATGCATTCCATAAATAATTTTGGCACATATCTTTTGCTCAGCACTGTGATAGGCCCTGAGAATACAATAGTAGCCAAGATAAACACAAGCCCTCCATTCAAAGATCACACTCTACTTAGAATAGTACTTCCTAGGGTAATGAATGCTGTAAGCTTGTAGGAGAGAGACCTGGCTTGGTCTGGGAGGAGTTGTCAAGAAAAGCTTTTAACATTATTCTTTTATGGTTTTTCTTTGAAATTGGAATACATTTTATAGTATTCTATAAATTCTAATGAATTGTCTCAAAGAGTATAGCTTTTACAATCAGTTTATATTCCTTAAGAAAGGGAATGTAAATTTTTCCTCATAAAATTTAATGTTATATATTTCCTTTTCTCCACTGTCTACTGTAGAGGTGAAATAGTTATTATATGAGCACTTAGTCAGAAGTAGTATTATAGGGCACCTGGGTGGCTCAGTTGGTTAAGCAACTGCTTTCGGCTCAGGTCATGATCCTGGAGACCCAGGATCGAGTCCCACATCGGGCTCCCTGCTCGGCGGGAAGCCTGCTTCTCCCTCTCACTCCCACTGCTTGTGTTCCCCCTCTGGCTGTGTTTCTCTCTGTCAAATAAATAAAATATTAAAAAAAAAAAGAAGTAGTATTATATCCAAGGTTGGAGCATGGCCAAGGTTTCAATCATTCTACTGAGAAACCACAGGAGAGATGATGCAAATGATATATTGCGACTTGGATTTCCAAACCTCTGGTACTGTTACACACACACACACACACACACACACACACACACACACACATGCACACATACACCTATATAGAACAGTTAATTTTTTTTATTAGATAAACAAAAAAGATGAGATAAATTTGCTGATAGAACTTTTGTAGCAACATGGACAGGACTGGAGGTGATTATGCTGAGTGAAGTAAGCCAAGCAGAGAAAGTCAGCATCATATGGTTTCATTTACTTGTGGAGCTTCGGAGTATCATGGAGGACATGATAGGAGAAGGAAAGGAAATGTGAACTGGGGTAAATCAGAGAGGTAAATGAAGCATGAGAGACTTTGGACTCAGAAACAAACTGAGGGTTTTGGAAGGGAGGGTGTAGGGGAAAGGGTGAGCCTGGTGGTAGGTATTAAAGAGGGCACATATTGCATGGAGCACTGGGTGTGGTGCATAAACAATGAATCTTGGAACACTGAAAAAATAAATTATTTAAAAATAAATAAATACTTATTGGGGGACACGTGAACATGAATACAATTCTTAAAGTAAAAGCTATACAAAGTAAAAAAATTGCTGATAGAAATATATTTGAACTTTTGAACAGTAAGTATCTAAGTTAGATAAATATAATGAAAATCTTAAATGAAAATGGATTTTGATAAGTACATGGCCTTCAAAAAGTAGATGTTATTTTTGTTTTAAATTACTAGAGTAAAAGTGTTATGAATCTTTATACTGTCCTTAAAATATAGTTCCTTGTTTTTCATTTTATCAGTCATGAATAAATAAATTCAGTCCATAGTATCTTAAAGGTTTATTCTATTTACATGGCAAACCAGAGGATGAATTGAGAATGAAATATAACAAACAATGAATAAATAATGAACTTTTCCCTCAACACAAATTCACATTCTCTCTTTACATATTCATTTTATGCTCTTTTACAAAAATATGAAATAGTAGTTTTTTTTTTTTTCCTTTGCAGTGCTCTCTTGGCTAGTTTCTATATTTATTCTTCTGTATAAATTTATTTTGCTTAAAATAGGTTTATTATTTTTATAATTATTATAAATTTTTATTATAAAAAGTCAAAAGAGTACAAATCTAGCCAAAGAGGAATATAAAAAATATTTGAAAACCATACCCCCAATGAGAATATAATTATTATTATTATTTTGTACCATGTCCTTCTAGGCCTTTCTATACATTTATAGACTTGCAAACATCGATGCACAATCTTATAAATGGCATCATATTTATACATTACTCTTGAATCTGCCATTTTACTCAATATTTTACATGTATTAAATCAGTTTCATATATAAGGATTTTAATTCTTTGTCATGTATTATATTATGTGTATTGTAAATTTTTTCCACTACCTCCTTCCATTTTCTACAAACATGCAAAATGTTTAGAAAATACTATACTTCTGGGATTTACAGTTTATTTGTGTTTCCTTCTAGTGATTTTATTTTTGCTTTTTACATTATAATCTTTGGTTCATATAGAAACTCTTCTGGGAAAGAATATAGGAATCCAGATTTATTTCTTTCAAAATTACTAGCTTGTTGTCCGGTTCTGTTGATTGGATTATTATTTCTTCCCTATTGTTTGGGAATGCCAAGTTTACCCATTGTATATTTGATTAGAACTCTAAATACTATTTCCATTGATCTCTCTCTAATCCTGTGCCAGTACCTTAATTTTAATTACTCCAGCTTTATAATATGTTTTAATATTTGAAAGGATAATTTCTATCTTTTATTGTTTATTGTTAAAATTTTCCCTTAATGCTTTTTCAGACAAACTTTAAAAAAATTTCTGAACATAACATAAAATAGCATTTTGGGAGCGTTTTACTTTGGTCACATTGAATTTATAAACTGACTTAGGAGAAGGTTGGTAGTTTCACAATATTGAGTTCTTATAGTAAAGAAAAAATGTTAGCTCTTCATTTATTAAGTGTCTTTACATTGCATTATTCAGTAGAGTTACATAGTATCTCCCTTCTGTAGGTTCTTCACATTTCTCATCAAATCAGGATTTTTGTTGTTAGAGTAAGTTGGAACTTTATTTTTCATTTCTAAGTTTCTGTTTCTTTAGAAAAGCCGTTCATTTTTATTAGTGTTTCAAATGGTCTTCTTTTGCGTTATTTAAAATTGATAAGGTGACCTTCTATTGTAAATCTGGAATGTAGGGGCATCCGGGTGGCTCAGTCCTTAAGCGTCTGCCTTTTGCTCAGGTCATGATCCTGGAGTCCTGGAATTGAGCCCCACATCGAGCCCCACATTGGGCTCCCTGTGCGGCGGGAAGCCTGCTTCTCCCTCTCTCACTCCCCCTGCTTGTGTTCTCTCTCTAGCTGTGTTTCTCTGTTCAAAAAAAAAGAAAGAAAAAAAATCTGGAAGGAAAAATTCCGACCATTACTTATGCATTATAACTGTTTCTAATATACTCATAAAATAAGTGTACTTAACTAACAAATGTATAGAACTAAAAGCAATTGGTCTAAAAATTAAAATAATTTTATAATATATAAAATTATGAAATATTAATATAAAGGGCTAGTATTTATTTACAATTTTAATGATGTAAGGAGGAATACTGAGTTAAGGAAATATTTCTCCATAACATATCAGTATCCTCCCAAGAAGTATGATCTTCAGTAGCCTGAAGGAATGAAGGGAAAATGATGGCACATGATTCGGGGAGGTGATTTGAGACCAGTCTGTGAAGATGATCAGAAGTTGGAATCTGAAGGTAGGAACAACAGGCTCTGGGGACTTACTGAAAGAGAGGAGAGTGAGAAAGGAGAAGTGTTAACATGTGTATTTCGGGACCCTGGTGGATGCCAGTGTCATTGGGTGAGATGAACAATACAGGAGATTGTTGAGTTTTATTTGCTTCATGTTAGCTTGGTGGTAGGTCATAAGGTGGTGATAAGATACCACCTTAGTAGTTGATGATGCCCTTTGGAGCAATTGAGAGAGATGGAAACTGGTGACAAAGACTGGTCATCATTTGCCTTTAGATGATAGTTGAAGCCATGGAAAGATAAATTTTATCCTAATTGAAAACAAATTATGATCGAGTTTTGTGCATATTCAGTAAGTCAATGATCTTCCATTTACATATCATCTATTTCAGATGCCCATTATTCATATCATGCCAGCAGACTGAAGGATAAATGAAGCATTTTAGATTAAATGACCCAGAAATGAAACCAAAACTATAAAAATTCATATTTTCTGACTTTCTGGCTAATGTTTTCTGCATTTGTTTCTCCCTCTTTTTCTGACCTGATTTTCTTCTGGTTCCTCTTTTTGTTAGATGAGCTGGCTTAGTTTAAACATTTGAATTTAAAGCTTAGACAATTTAAAGGTTTCCAAAGCATTCTTAGATCCACTACTGAACTATAATATGTCACACAGGTAATGAAATATTGCTTGGAGAGTGTAATTTACCTGAAGGAAATCATTTTTAGCAGATCATAATAGAAGGGCTTTTCATGGTCAAGGATTTATGTATTCTTTCCCGGGAGCTTGGTAAGTTGGAACATATTTTAAACTGAAAAGAAGAAGAGTTTTATTTTACCTTACAAGATTCAAATCCACTTTTCAAATAGGTTATATGACAGACTGTATATCTGATTGTGCTGTTTATAGTTGTAACTTAAATGTCCTAAGTCTTAGGAATAATTTCTACTACAAAGAAAGTACTCCCATAATGAATTATAGTTAATTTTCCAAATTTTCTATGGAATCTTCAAATTTAGATGAGAAAATATTTCAGGAAATTCTTAATGCAATAATAAACCAATAATGAAATCCCTTCAGATCATGTTATCTCTCTCTCTTCAATGTCTCAAATTGCATTTGAAAAATCTTTGAATTTATCTTTTCAAGAATAATTCAACTTATTTCACAGAAATGATTCAGAAGCATTTGTTTATTTATTCTCTCATTCAACAAATATTTATTGAGTGCCTACTGTGTCCCAGGTGGTAAAGATATGAAACAAAAATACCACAGAGGGTTTACATTCATGTGAGTGTAATAAATAATAAATAGTAAATAATCAAATATAGAAATATACACATATAATTTCAGGTCGTGATTAACAGATTACATATATACATGCACACACTGTGATATACAATTTATAAGTATGTATAATTATAATATAGACAATATCAATATATATAATCTATAAATTTCTTTAATGATTGGTGTTACATCAAAATTTTAATAAATTAAGTTTGTGAAACGACCTATGAAAAATGTATATTTTTTAAATGCAAGGAAGACTCTACTGCATGAAAGTTAGTTAACTCTATCTCCAAGTCATAGTTTCATACCTTATTAGTGACAGAGGGTCACTGGAGATCATTGCACACTTAAAGATAGATAAATTTGGGAGAGAGTAAAAACTGCTTTCTATATGCCTATTATATTGCTGGGATAGTAATGGTAATGGAAATTTTACCTATATCAGTTCATTTAATCCTTCAAACAAACTCTATAAAATGGCATTATCTTCATCTCATGGTAAGACAAATTAAAACCTAGAGAGGCCAGGTGACTTCCCCAAGGTCTATCTAGTAAATAAGTACAAATTTGAGATTTAGACTTCGACCTGCTTCTATATTCATCTAGGTGATTATTGGAGGAAAGGAGAATTATGGTTTCAGAATAAGAACTTTACTTTTAAAAATACATAGAATATTTTTTACTAAAATTTATGCCATGGTTAATGCAAAGATTAAAATGTCCCTCATTGGTTGCATCATTTATGCTGCTTAACAAATCATGTTAAATCTAGTGTCTTAAAATAGCATTTTATTTTTCTGTAGGTCAAGAGTTTGGACTGGACTTAGCTCGGTGGCCTTTCTGTCTTGATCAGATTTTCCCATGCAGAGGGTGGCTCTATTTCTGAGAGTTTCCTAACTGTTGGCTAGGCAGTGGGACAATGAGGCTATTGGGTCATATGCATGTCATCATCCACAGGCTACCCTGAGTTTGTTTACATGTTACCTGGCCAAAGTTTTGAGAGAGGAAGGAAGCATGCAAGGTATCATAAGACCTAGATCCAGAACTGGTGTATTGTTACTTCAGTCATATCTCTTGGCCAAAGCAAGTCCCAGGGCTGATTCACATTCAAAGAAGTAGAGAAATAGCTGTCACCTTTTGATGGGAGAAGCTGCAAAGTCACATCATAAAAGGGACAGGCAGACAGATAATTTTGAGGAATTGTGGCTGTTTCTGCAGCTTACCACATTGGGCAAAGACCTTTTCCTCTAGAGTGAGTTGGTCACATAGGAAAATAATTCTCAATATTGCTATTTGACATGCACACGTATGTCTGTGTACATCTAAATGTATATGTATGTCTCTACATATATATGTTATCTAAGTTGTATTTCCACATGATGTACTTTTATTTCAAATGAATAAATATACTAAATTGAAATTACATCTCTTCCTTTGGAAGAGATAATGTCTTCACTGCATTTTCTTTGGTCCCATTTTAAAAGTTTATGCCTCTCCCATCTTAAACTCCCAAGAAACATTGGGTGAATAATCCTTTGCAGGCTTTATGTAATCTTTTTCTTCCTTTAGTCCCAGAGAAAAAGAAGCAATTATCTATTCTTATAACACTCATGTTTGCCAGTGAGAGGGATACCATGATTTTTTTTCCTAGATAACAGATAGTTTACCCCTCCACAGTCTATAGTAGGCAGGAATATTTAGTTACTCCATGGGTGCTCATAGTGGAGAATAATGAGTCCACTATTTCCTCTGGCAGAATCAAGCTTTATTTCTCCAGCTGACTTTTTTAAAGAAAAAAAATACTTTTAAAATGTGCCAATATTAGACTTTGAAAGAAATAATAAAATTAATTATTTCTGAGGCAGCTGAAAATTGGTTCTAATTTGATTATTTGATTATTACCTCTTGCCTTGTTTTCTTAATATGATGACTACCTCGGGGTACAAAAAACAAAAAGGAAACAAAAAATGTAATATTTTGTCCCTATTTATATAGGGTTAATAAACATGAGACTTATTATAAGAGTTTCTAAACCTGTGAGATCTTGGCAGTCCATCATGGAAATTCTAATCATTATGCCTTGCCTGGGGTTTGAAAAGTAAGAAATTGTACAGTCTCTGAGACTATATTTATCCCTTCTCCTACCTGCCCTCACCCTACCCCATGCAGAAGCAACAACAAGATGAGGATATAGGGTGCCTGGGTGGCTCAGTTGGTTAAGCGACTGCCTTCAGCTCAGGTCATGATCCCGGAGACCCGGGATCGCGTCCCCCATCAGGCTCGGTGGGAAGCCTGCTTCTCCCTCTCTCATTCCCTCTGCTTGTGTTCTCTCTCTGGCTGTGTTTCTCTCTGTCAAATAAATAAAATCTTTAAAAAAAATATGAGGATATAAATGGACTTGTAAAGATATCTGCCTGTGATTTCCTAGAGTTGGATATGTGAATAGCAACCTGATTTTGTCTCATAAATATGACATGGGAAGGAGACTACATTTGTCAGAATAATTGATGATAATATTATAGATCAACCCTAAAATCTTAGTGACAAGGCAAAACACTTTTTTTCTTCTATTATTTCTTTCTCACATCATGATTTGAAGCAAGCTGTTTAGCTCTTCTGTGTAGCCCTCCTTGAAGCAGAAGATCCAGGCTTCTTTTATCTTACTATGTTCGCCATTGTGGATTCCTTTTTTAACCATAAAGAAAAAAAGCACAGAGGAGGCATACACAGTCTTACCTACCAAGGATAGGGCTTGCTTCCTCCACTTTCTGTTGGTAAGGGTGAGTCATAGCACCCATCTAGAATGGATCTATGGAGTTGGGGAATATAGAGGAATACAACCTCTGGCATAACTATTCAGAGAAACTCGATTAACATGAACTATCAAAATTAAAATATGATAATATGTTCATATTCTTCTACAGTTCCTCTCATATCAAGGTTCCACTAAAGTCCTAATTGTGAGTATTTCATTCCTCTCAGAAAATAAACAGTAGGATGTTTATTAGCATGTGAAAGAATAGAAACTAAAGCATACCTTAAGTATAGTAATGTATTAAGGGTTTTTCATTAGAATTTTGCTACCTACTGCAAGTATCATTATACCCAGTGAAATAAATGAGTTCAAGAATTATAAATTAATGCATCAAAATCTCATCCGATTTTGTGTAGATCTTACTTTTTTCTCCAACCATGTTATTTCTAGTATACATGTCCATCTTCATTAGACATGTATTTTTCCATCCATAGTAAAAAATCCCACCAAAACAAATAAACCAACCCCAGAGGAATTATAATTTCCTGGGGTTTGGCTCCTCAAAACCATTCTTTATGCACTTTTTTTTTCATATTTGTAATTATATTCCTGGCTAAGCCACTCTAATAATTCAAGTGTTAAAAACCCATATAAGCAAATGGTACTATAGTTGGTTGATTGGAAAAGCCCTAGATGAGGCAGATCTAACTTTGATCAAACACATGAGCTCTGTCTTTCCTTTGGTGACCTGAGTGTCCTCAGTAGATGGCCATGCTTGAGGAGGCAGGGAGCGTTGGTAAGAGAGGGATGTCTTTTGGAATGTTGAAGCAATGCTAATTAACTGCATCATTAACCCTATTGTTAAGAGTTGCTAATTGTTGGAAATATAGGCCCCAAACCATACCTCCTGTCACTCATGCTTCCTCTGAATGAGTGTTCATATTATAATATCATAGATGCACAGCAGTGGAAGGGATGGACCGAAAAGTAAGAGAACACATGCAAAATGGAATGAACAGTGGAAAAAGCAAACAGAAGCTACACTATCAGTCATTTTCCAGTATTTGCAGGTAGAGATTTTGTAGAGATCAACAATCAGGGAGGAAATATTTATCCAGTCCTGCTGCTTTTCCTCTTCCACATCCCAGTTCCCAATTTAATGGACTCAGATAAGGAATGAGGAGATCCTTTTTAGAAGAAGGGAAGGCCTTTCATGTTTAGTCTTTTACATCATCGATCCTTTATGAGAAAGGCCCCTGGAGGTCTTTGATCCTATTCTCACATTCTCTTTGTCATGGATCAGAGAAAAAGGACATGGGGCTCCCCCCCCCCACCTTTTTTTGAGCCCTTTTTCTTCGAAGTCTCTGGACTCTGGTAGGGGCAGAATGGAGCCTAGGACAGAGAAAGCAGTACTGTCTGCTTCCAGTTTATTCAGGGCCAAAGGACAGGGAATTAGGAGGCAGAAATTCAAGGGAGCATCTTCGTTCAATAATAAAACATACAACTATAACATTTTCTTGGTGTTGATTTCATAAGTCTTGTAGCATCCTCAGAATTATTCTTTTTCTTCCTTTAGTAGGAGTAGGAGGTAAAGAAAAAATATACAGTGATGTAAATGATATTAGTTTTATCTGTATTGATACAATTATTGAGCACCAAGCTGACATCTTGTGATTAATTCTTAGAACAACCCCAGCAGAGAGGTACACATACGATCATTTCTCAGCTAGGAAAATAGAGGTTAAGTAATTGGTCTAAATGTTGTAGAGCTAATAAAGAGGACCTGAGATTCAAATCTAGTAAGCTGGATGAATCTCAGAAACCTTATGCAGTGCAAAGAAAGCCAGATACAGAAGGGAGCATACTGTATGACTCCATTCATCTGAAATCCTAGAGCAAACAAAAACTAAGCTTATAGTGGCAGCAATCAGATCAGTCGTTGCCTGGGTGAGGGGCAGGAGGAAACTGACTTCGCAGGGGCACAAGGCAACTTTTTGGGGAGAATAGATATGGTTGGATATGCTTTATTTCTTGATTGTGGTAGTGGTTAAACAAGTATGTTTGTCAAAACTCATTGGATTAGATGCAAAATATGGATGCATTTTAATGTATGTAAATTTTAATCTAATAGAGTTGATTTAAAAAAATGATGCAGCCAATATGGCGAGTCTTTCCTTGAGGAAACCCTGCCACAAAGAAAGAATCTGACTATGTCTACATAAGGGAAAATGAACACAGAACTGCTTGATATCAAAGAGCTATTTATCTTTCTTCTTGGTGAATTATCCAACTAGTACTTCTCTATTTTTTCTAGTTAACACTGGAATGTTTTACTGTATTTAATTAATAGACACTTACAAAAGTTATGTCTAAACATGCAAAGTATGCAGTCAGAATCCAGACATTCTTTGGCTTAATTTTCGTCTTCGAATTAAAAATAAAGGATATTTTATGAAATTAAGATATTCAGATGATTGCTTTAATTTTTATTTATCTTACATCTGTAGACAGTGTATATATGAAGATAAGGTGTTATTGACTCGCGCCTAGCTAGAACTCAGTAGGGAATGTGGGTTATAAAATTAGTATTATTTCAGGAATAGTATTAGCAGACCCATATTTGGCAGGTATTCTGCCTTGTAAGCACATTTTACAAAGAGGTTTGGATAATAAAAATATCTTTCTTATTTGTTGGATAATTAATTTTCAAAGAAATTAGTCATCTTCCTCCTAAGAACTTCAAATTTAAAATACTACGGTATAGCCCAATTTGCTAGGGTGAAATAGAAAGTTAAGACTCTAGATTAATGCACACATAAATATCAGCTAAAGTAAGTGTTATATGGGTCAGAGGTCTAAACAAACACTAACTACATCACAGAAGATATTCAGATGACCAGTAAAGTTATGAACAGACGCTTAAAATCATTAGTCATTAAGGATACCACTACACATCTATTAGAAGGCTAAAATTTTAAAAAAAATTAAAAAATCAAACAACAACAAAAAGCTGACAATGCCAAGTGCTGAAAGGTTGTAGAGGAGCTACACATCTTATTCTGTGATGATGGAAATGTGAGATGGTATAGCTGTCATAGAAAACTCTTTGGTAGTCTCTTAAAGAGTTAAACAGGGATGCCTGGGCGGCTCAGCTGGTTAAGCATCTGCCTTTGGCTCAGGTCATGATCCCAGGGTCCTAAGATCGAGCCTCTAGTTGGGCTCCCTTCTTAGTGGGGAGCCTGCTTCTCCCTCTCCCTCTGCCTGTCACTCCCCCAGCTTGTGCTCTCTCTTTCTCTCTCTCTCCCCCTCTCTCTCAAATAAATAAAGTCTTTGAAAAACATTTTAAGCATATCACCAGAAATACTGTTCCTGAGAATTTATCCAAAAGGAATGAAAACTTGTTTTTACACAGAAAACTGTACATAAACGTTCACAGCACCATGATTCTTGATAGCCCCAAACTGGAAACCACCCTGATGTCCTTCAGGGGGTAATAGTTAAACTGTAGTTCGTCTATACCGTAGAAAACTACTCAGCCATAAAAAGGAACTATTGATACACACAACATGGACTAGATTGGAAGAGATTATGCTGAGTGAAATGAGCCAAGTAGAAAAAGTCAAGTATCATATAGTTTCACTTACTTGTGGTGCATAAGGGGTGATATAGAGGCCAGTAGGAGAAGGAAAGGAAATGGGAAGTACGGTAATTCAGGGAGAGAAACAAACATGAGAGACTTTGGTCACAGAAACAAACTGAGGGACTTAGAGGGAGGGGGATGGGAGAGCCTGGTGGTGGGTACTGAGAGCACCTATTGCATGGAGCACTGGGTGTGGGGCATGGGCAATGAATCTTGGAACACTGAAAAAATAAAATAAATTTAAAGTAAAAAAAAACATGATGTAAGAGCAGATTAAAATTTAGTTTTAGATAGTCATTAAAAAAAAGAATTTAGATTAACCTCCAGGGATTCATGCTGAGTGAAAAAGTCACTCCCTAAAGGTCATATGGTACACAATTCCACTTGTGTAATATTCTTGATATAACAAAGTTATAGAAATGGAGAACAGAACAGTGGTTGCTAGCGGTTAGGGACAGAGGAAGGGTGGGAAGGGGTTGTGGCTATAAAAGGGCAACATGAAGCATCCTTGAGGTGGTACAAATGTTCTATAACCTGAGTGTATCAATGGTTATGATATTATACTATAGTTTTGTAAGATAGGGGATGCTAAGAAAGGGTACACAGGATCTTTCTATATTCTTTTTTTTTTTTTAAGATTAGCAAATTGATTGATTAGGGGTGAAGAAGGAGAGAGAGTCTTAAGCAGACTCCTCACTCAGCATGAGCCCAACACAGGGCTCCTCTCACCATCCTGAGCTGAACCCTAGAGTCAGCCACTTAAACAACTGCACCATCCAGCCGCCCCTGTATCATTTCTTATAACTGCATGTGAATCTGTAATTGTTTCAAAATAAGAAGTTTTTTAAAAAAAATACGTCAAATCATATTACTCTCCTCTTACAAAACATTCCTTAGCTTTCCATCGCACTCAGAATCCAGTGACCCCTCACTCTTGCCTCAGAGTCCTTGCAAGAGCTGGCCTCTTGTATCCCCTCCCAACTCATTTCTTACTATTATTTCTCCGACTTTGTGTCTACCACACTTGACTTCTTTCCATCTCTCATTTATTCCAAGGCCATTCCTACCTTAGGACTATTGAATGTGATGCCTGCAGTCTTTGGTGGAATACTCTTTTTCCTAGATTTTAGCATGGATTACACCCTCCCTTAATACAATTGCTCACATATCACCTCCGTAATCTCACTTGTTCACTTAATGTCATTTGCTAAAATATCACATCTTCAAAGAGGACTGGTCTCATCACTGTATTTAAAATAACACACTTCCCTTTCCCATGTTGTTCTCTATTCTCCGATGTTGCTTAATTTCCCTTTTGAGTATTTATTCATACCTGACATTATAGTAGCATTTTGTCCACTTGTTTTCTTTTGATAAAATACATATCACATAACATTCACCATTATGGTATTATTTTCATTTGTTTATTTACTGTAGTCATTGGCAATTAAGTTCCATTAGGGTAGAGGCCACATCTTCCCTATTCACTACTGAATCCCCTGGACCTGAAAATATCTTTAAATAAATAGCTATTAAATTAACGATTGAATGAGTGGATGAACCAAAAAGAAATTGGGGAAGTACGTATATTTCTATAAGAGAATTTGTGTTTAAAATTTAACACATTACCTGCTAGGCAGGTAATGGATATTGCTGTGTGGGGGAGGGGTGGGGATACTACATCAAGAGTGAGAAAAGAGATAAATAATATCTGGTGGCCATTAGTATTTTGCAGAAGACAGAATATGACCTAAGGAAAATTATGCATACAACTTTGTCAGCAACTTCTTTCAGTTGCAGTAGTTTTATTCTGGCAATTTTAAGCTGTGCTATTGAGGAATTAGCAGCTGTGAGCTCGTCTGTATTAGATCACACCAAACCCTGGACCCTACCAGGCAACAAAATGTGCTTATAAACTACAAAGAATAGTACCTATGATTCAAATCAAAACAGTGTGGTAATAGATCAGTTAAATGTCTTGAATCTATGTGTACTCGTTCCATTGCTGTTACTTGATTCATTCCTTCATGGACTCTCATTCTGAAAAAATCATCTTCTTAATGCAAGCCCTGGGATTGCTTTTCCGTGAGGTTATTCAAACTCTGTATTATTCATTTTCTATCTTTGTAGTATCAACATAGTGCCTTGAATACTATAGTCTTTCCATAAACATATCTTTGAATCAGGGAATTAATAAACAGAGGACGTTTGGTTCTATTTCACATATTTAGGAATAAGAACCTACGATAAGTTTATGAAACCCTATGAAGTCATGGAAAACTACACTTCTAGAAATTCTTTTTTTTCCTTATTTATTTATTTGATTACATCATTTTATTGTTTTCAGTGTTCCAAGATTTATTGTTTATGCTCCATACCTAGTGCTTCATGCAATATGTGCCCTCAATACCCACCACCAGGCTCACCTATCCCACCACCCCCTTCCCTTCCAAGACCCTCAGTTTGTTTCTGAGTCCAAAGCCTCTCATGTTTCATCTCCCTTCCTGATTTACCCCAATTCACGTTTCCTTTCCTTCTCCTAGTGTCCTCCATCTTGCTCCTTATGCTCCACAAGTAAGTGAAACCATATGATATTTGACTTTCTCTGCTTGGCTTATTTCACTCAACATAATCTCCTCCAATCTGGTCCATGTTGCTAGAAAAGTTGGGTATTCATCTTTTCTGACAGAGATGTAATATTCCATTTTATATATGGACCACATCTTCTTTTCCCATTTGTCTGTTGAAGGGCACCTTGGCTCTTTCCACAGTATGGTGATTGTGGCCATTGCTACAATGAACACTGGGGTACATATGGCCCTTCTTTTCACTACATATGTATCTTTGGGGTAAATGCCTAGTAGTGCAATTGCAGGGTCATAGGGTAGCTCTATTTTTAATTTTTTAAGGAGTCTCCACACTTTTTCAAAGCGGCTGCACCAACTTACATTCCCACCAACAGTGTAAGAGGGTTTCCCTTTCTCCGCAGCCTCTCCAACACTTGTTGTTTCCTGTCCTGTTAATTTTGGCCATTCTGACTGGTGTAAGGTGATATCTCAATGTGGTTTTGATTTTAATTTCCCTGATAGCTAATGATAATGAACATTTTTTCATGTGTATGTTAGCAATTTTTATGTCTTCCATGGAGAAGTGCCTGTTCATATCTCCTGCCCATTTGATGTGATCATTTTTTTTTTTTTTTGGTTGAGTTTGAAGAGTTCTTTATAGATCTTGGATATCAACCCTTTGTCTGTAGTGTCATTTGCAAATATCCTCTCCCATTCCGTGTGTTGCCTCTTTGTTTTGTTGAATATTTCCTTTGCTGTGAAGAAGCTTTTTATTTTGGTGAAATCCCAAAAGTTCATTTTTGCTTTTGTTTCCTTTGCTTTTGGAGGCGTGTCTTGAAAGAAGTTGCTGTGACCCATGCCAAAGAGGTTACTGCCTATGTTCTCCTCTAGGATTTTGATAGATTCCTGCCTCATCTTGAGGTCTTTCATCCATTTTGAGATTATCTTTGTGTGTAGTGTAAGAGAATGGTTGAGTTACATTCTTGTATATGTAGCTGTCCAATTTTCCCAGCACCATTTATTGAAGAGACTATCTTTTTTCCACTGGATATTTTTTCTTGCTTTGTTGAAGATTATTTGACCATAGAATTGTGGGTCCATATCTGGACTCTCTACTCTGTTCCATTGGTTTGTGTGTCTGTTTTTGTGCCAGTACCATGCTGTCTTGGTGATCACAGCTTTGTAATAGAGCTTGAAATCAGGCAGCATGATGCCCCCAGCTTTGCTTTTCTTTTTTAACAATTCCTTAGCAATTTGGGATCTTTTCTGGTTCCATATAAATTTTAGGTTTGTTTGTTCTATCACTCTGAAAAAATGTTGGTGGAATTTTGATCAGGATGGCATTGAATGTGTAGATTGCTCTGGACAGTATGGACATTTTAACAATGTTTATTCTTCCAATCCATGAGCATGGAATGCTTTTTCATCTTTTTGTGTCTTCTTCAATTTCTTTCATGAGTGTTCCGTAATTCCTCGAGCACAGATCCTTTACTTCTTTGGTTAGGTTTATTCCTAGGTATCTTATGGTTTTTGGTGCTCTAGTAAACAGAATCAATTCTCTGATTTCCCTTTCTATATTTTCATTGTTAGGTTATAAGAATGCAACTGATTTCTGTGCATTGATTTTGTGTCCTGCCACATTACTAAATTGCTGTATGAGTTCTGGTAATTTAGGGGCAGAGTCTTTTGGATTTTCCATATAAAATATCATGCCATCTGTGAAGAGAGAGAGTTTGATTTCTTCTTTGCCAATTTGAATACCTTTTATTTATTTTTGTTGTCTGATTGCTGTTGCTGGGACTTCTAACTCTATGTTGAACAATAGTGGTGAAAGTGGGCATCCTTGTCTTGTTTCTGATCTCAATGGGAAGGTTGTCAACTTTTCCCCATTGAGAATGATATTCGCTGTGGGTTTTTCGTAGATAGATTTTATGAGGTTGAGGAATGTTCTCTCTATGCTTATACTTTGAAGAGTTTTAATCAGGAAAGGATGCTGTATTTTGCTAAATGCTTTTTTTGCATCGAGAGGACCATGTGGTTCTTCTTCTTCTCTTATTGATTTCTTCTGTCACATTGATTGATTTGTGAATGTTGAACCACCCTTGCATCCCAGGGATAAATCTCACCTGCTCGTGGTGGATAATCTTTTTAATGTACTGTTGGATCCTATTTGCTAGAATCATGTTGAGAATCTTGGCATACATATTCATCAGGGAAATTGGTGTGAAATTCTCGTTTTAGATGGAGTCTTTGCCTGGTTTGGGGATTAAAGTAATGTTGGCTTCATAGAGTCTGGAAGTTTTTACTTCTATTTTTATTTTTTTTATTTTTGAAAGAGCTTCAGGAGGATAGGTATTATTTCTTCTTTGAATATTTGGTAGAATTCCTTAGGGAATACGTCAAGTCCTGGGCTCTCTTTTTGGGGAGGTTTTTGTCCACTGCTTCAACTCATTACTAGATATTGGTCTATTCAGGTTCTCAATTTCTTCCTGTTCCATTCTTGGCAGTTCATAGGTTTTTAGGATTGCATCCATATCTTCTAGGTTGTTTAACTTATTGGCATATAACTGTTGATAGTAATTTCTGATGATTGTTTCTATTTCCTTGGTGTTAGTCATGATCTATCCCCTTTCATTTGTAATTTTATTAATTTGGGTTCTCTCTCTTTTCTTTTGCATTAGTTTGGTCAATGGTTTATTGATCTTATTAATTCTTTCAAAGAACCAGCTTCTAGTTTCATTGATGTATTTTACTGTATCTCTAGTTTCTAACTCATTGATCTCTGCTCTAATCTTAATTATTTCCTTTCCTGTGTGTGGAGTTGGTTTAATTAGTTGTTGATTTTCCAGTTATTTAAGGTGTAAAGAGAGTTGGTATACTTGGGATTTTTCAATTTTTTTGAGTGAGGCTTAGATGGCTATGTATTTCCCCCTTGGGACCACTTTTACCATATCCCATAGATCTTGGTCCCCCTTGGGACCACCTTTACCATATCCCATCAATGTATCTTCATTCTCATTGGTTTCTGTGAAATGTTTAAGTTCTTCTTTGATTTTCTGGTTGATCCAAACATTCTTGAGCAGGATAGTCTTTAGCTTCCAAGGTTTGAATTCCTCCCCAACTTTTTCTTGTGGTTGAGTTCCAGTTTCAAGGCATTATGGTCAGAGAATACGCAGGGAATAATCTCAATCTTTTGGTATCGATTGAACCCTGATTTGTGACTTAGTATATGGTCTATTTTGGAGAAAGTCCAATGTGCATTTGAGAAGAATGAGTATTCTGTTGTTTCATGGTGGAATATTCTGAATATATCTATGAGATCCATCTGGTCCAATGTGTCATTCAAAGTTCTTGTTTCTTTGTTGATTTTCTGTTTAGATGATCTGTCCGTTGCTGAGAGTGGCATGTAAAGATCACCATAATTAATGTATTTGTATCAATATAACTCTTTATTTTGCTTAACAGTTGGCTTTTGTAGTTGGCTGCTCCCATGTTGGAGGCATAAATATTTACAATTGTTAGATCTTCTTCAGTTCTAGAAATTCTTAAAGTAGTTCATGAGAAATGTTCATGTTCCACTGAGGACCATGATGATCAACACCTTGCGCTAAATTCTTGGGGGACGCAATGAACCTTTTTTACTTTTTTGCATTGCAAAATCCTCTGGATTTGCTGCAATAGATTCTTATGATTAGCTGATGGGCTTTATTATATTTTAATTCAATGCTTCTGGCAGTTTCCAACACGCGGGTGTGAGAGTGTGAAACAAAAAGTAGGCAGCTCTGTTTACTTGGTTAGGGATTGTATAAGATGACATTCACTGTCCCTCAGGAAATCAGCACAGCCCAATATAATTGACTGTATGTTATTATGTTTGGAATGTTCATGTTTCCCCAAGCCAGCTATGCTCTATCCGATTATAGTTAAATCAAAAATATTTAAAGTGTTTTCTGCTACTAAGTCGTAGTTGACAGGTTGAATAAGCTATTACTTTGTGTGTGGGGTAGCTCAAGTGTGAGCATTTTACTTCTGCTCAGTTTTTAGGCCAGAGATATGCTGAAAATCCCTGGCAGACAAAGACTATATTTCTCAAATTTAAGCATGAATCAGCATCATAAAGAGTTTGTTAAAGCCCAAGATTCTTATATTGAGGCTAATTATAACTCAGTTAAGCTAGAGAGGGGAAAAATTGATTCCTGGGCCCTTTTCCCAGAGATTCTGATTCCACAGATCCAAGGTGGGGGATACGAGAAATTTTACATTTCTAACAAGCCCCCAAATGATGCTGGTCTGTACACCCTAGACTTTAGAGCACCCTACTACATTGACCAGAGCTGGCCATAGAACTAGAACTAGAGACAGGGGCTGCTAGTAGTAATCCACTTGGCTGCCAATTGGGGGAATCAGCTGAAGAACTCAGCTGAGGTGGGAGCAGGAAGAAGCTACAGCTTCTCAGAAGATGGATGATGAATGTGAAACTGATCATGTGGGAGATGACTCATAGGATAATGGAGATGATCCAGGGAAACTGGTACTGCAGAATTGAACAGAGATGTGGAAGCATCACTAAGGTAGTGATGCATGTGGAATATCACACCACAGCCAAAGATTTCTTTTATTGATTCTGAACCTATGGGCATTTTGTCCTAAGGAGACAATTGCCATGCATCTTGGAAAACAAAATTGTATGATGATTTTTGAGAGATTATTTGATGTTTAAACATATGGTGGTAATAGCTGTGTCAGATGCTCCTGGTTGTTTTCCCAGTATCTGTTTGCCCCTCCTTGTTGCCAACAGAGGCATGGCATAATATTAACCGAGGACAACTGGATTGGTTTTATATGCTATTGATGGCCCTAACAATGGTGGCAGATTTTATTGAATGTAGTGGTATGCCCAGTTATAAAATTTGATTTCACAGTTTCCTTTATGTGGATCCATGTGACCGTATGCTAGCAAGAAGGGCAAGACCTGGAGTCTTCCAAGGAAACTTCTCTTTGTTCTGAGGTTTTCCTGATTTAAAGAAACAAAAAGACAGACTTAGCTGCATAGTGCTCTTCAGCATTTCTCCCTACTCCTTTCCTGGAATGTAGTCGTGAGCCTTGGAGGTGTCAGAGTCATCTTTGGAAGCCTTGGGACAAAAGCCAAATGAAAAGATGGAAAAATCTGGGAGCCTGGCATCCTGGAGTTTCTACACCAGCCCTTGGCTGCCAACCCCAGTTTTCTGTTGCATAAGGAAAGTATACTCATTTGGTTAAGCAGTTGCTTTTGTGTGCCTCTTTCATGGAATCAAAGAAAATTCCTAACAGATGAAATGAGTATCATATATTGAGAATTTACTCTCTATGGGATGTGTGTGTGTGTGTGTGTGTGTGTGAGTTACTTTTCCAAGAATTTTATGTGCATTGTATCATTTAACCTCCATAAAGCCCCCAAATGAGGGGGTTCCATTTTACCAAAATCTTCTAAGAAGAATAAAAAGCATAAAAAAGAATATCCACCTTAAATAATGCCAGTATCAATTTCTGGGGGTTAATTTGACATTTATTTATATTAACTGGTTTTAACTCCTAAAATAGTCTTTTGACACCTACTTTATAGTGTTATTGTCCTAAGTATATTATATTGATTTCTAATTATCAGTCTCCGCCTCCCATCAGGTTCAAATCAGATGAAACTTCTATCAGAAACAGTCTTGATCCCTGTAGTGTGGATGTAGACTATGGAGAAACACTGGCTTAAATAGAAATAGCCCCACTGTCGATGCGGCCAGTATATAACAGAGCTCACCCATGGACATCCTGAAATGACTATCACATCCCAGTGGCACAGACAATTTCCTTATTTTTTTTTTTTTATTGCCATTGC
This sequence comes from Spilogale gracilis, assembly GCA_004023965.1. Taxonomy (NCBI): domain Eukaryota; kingdom Metazoa; phylum Chordata; class Mammalia; order Carnivora; family Mephitidae; genus Spilogale; species Spilogale gracilis. The sequence goes on along the minus strand of PITA01008145.1, from coordinate 5,587 downwards.
CTACCTTAAACACCTGTATGTGCTAAGCCATGTTCCTTCTTTTCCTCTTTAGAGAGAAGTGATTAGAACATTAAGTGGAGCAAATTGACCTGAACCTCAGAGATAAAGGGAGAAATTAGCTTGCAAAGAAATGGTTCACACTATCTAGAATTTATTTGCAGCTTGTATTTGGGAGTGGGAGGTTAGCAGCCTGGAAGAGAAATTCAGAATCTAGTTTTAAATTAGATTTTAATATCAGTTTGAAATTCTAGTTAACCTCAGAATGACTGTAAATTTCTCTGGGACTTGAGTGTTCCACAGAATCATTATTAAACCTCAGGTAATAGTTGTAATGAATCCCACAGCCTCGTCCCCTGTATGAAGAGGATCATACAAGTTTACAAAATTATATCTTCTCAGTCAACATGAAGTATATAGTCATGAGGCATAATCAGAATCAAATCATAGAATCATTAAATTTTAAAGACCCCAGGGTATTGAACTGGCTTAATATACCAGTTTACAAATGCAAACACGGTGACTGTGAGGTAGAATTCATCCGTGCTAATATCAAAACGAAGACTAGAATTAGAGGCTCCTAATTCTTCACTTAAGGTTCTTTCTAGTCTCCCAGAAACTCCTGTGGAAGCTTCCCCTAGAGTTTTTTTTTTTACATTCTAAATCTCATTAGATGTGTAGGATTTTTTTAGCTATAGACTCAAACAACTGATGACGTTCAAATGTGTCTTTTCTGTTAAAATCAAATCCTCATCCCACAGGTGGTCACGCATGTTATCAGTCCCCCTCGAGAGAAATAGAGAAAATCCCTATGTTGAAAGAGCCCAAGCCACAGTAAACCACACTCAGAGGCTGCAAGAATGTGGAAGGGAATCAGCACAAAGTGCTGGGCTTAGCTTATACTCAACCTGCTTCCCAGACAGTTCCCTCAGCAATTGATACAGTGATTGTATAAATCCAGTTTCCAAGGTCAGCAGGGTGTCACTGAAGGCAGGAAGACCTAGATGTTTAAGTGCATTGGCTCGGAAGTCAGAATGCCTGGGCTCACATGCTGCTCAATTGATAACTAGTTTTAAAATTGATCTTGAGAATGGGGAATGAATCTTGAAACACACACACACACACAAAAAAACTTTAGTAACAATAAAAAATAAAATAAAATAAAATAAAATTGATCTTGAGAAAGTTGCTAGTCCTCTCTGTGCTTTGGTTTTCTCATCTATAGAATGTTTCTAATAATATCACCTCCATAGTGTTAAAAGTTTCAAATGAATGAATCCTATGTGATTCCTGCTTGTTGCTAGCTCTAGACTGTCACAATTCTAAATACATTTATATGGGCAAGACCAATCTTGAGTCAACCCAAAACTCATCCTCCTCTTCTCACTAAAGATGAACTCTTCACATTTCTTTCCATCTAACCAGCACTTCTCATGTGGGATGATTTGGTTGTTGCTGGCTAGTATATTCTTATTTTGTTCTCATCCTCTTTTGTTTTGAAAATTTGGGAGAGAGGGAAACACAGCAATTTGTACCATCTGCATGTGTATTTCCCCTCAGTGCACATGACCATGGATCATCTTTCTCCTCTATTCTCAGGACTGGTTTATCTTTCTGGGAGGGAGCCATGAAACCTTTTGAGAATCCGATGGCACCTATCATCATCCCCATTACCGCCACATGCATATCCAAACAATTAATATGCAATTTTAGTTACCCAGACAGCCCTTGATGCCTATTCAGTGTTCTTTGAGAGTGATGAAACCCTCTATTCCAAGCCTGTGAACACTTTTTTTTTAATAAAGATTTTATTTATTTGACAGAGAGAAACACAGCCAGAGAAGGAACACAAGCAGGGGGAGTGAGAGAGGGAGGAGCAGGCTTCCCGCCGAAGAGTGAGCCCCATGTGGGACTCGATCCCAGGTCTCCGGGATCATGATCTGAGCCGAAGGCAGTCACTTAAACAACTGAGCCACCCAGGCGCCCTGTGAACACTTTTTAAAATAACCATTTTTCCTAGGGGTGCCTGGGTGGCTCAGTGGTTTAAAGCCTCTGCCTTCAGCTCAGGTCATGATCTCAGGGTCCTGGGATCAAGTTCCACATTGGGCTCTCTGCTCAGCAGGGGGCCTGCTTCTCCCTCTCTCTCTGCCTGCCTCTCTGCCTACCTGTGATCTATCTCTCTGTCAAGTAAATTACTGAAATTGAAGCACACACACCTTGCAAATTTATTTAATTTCTCTGCTTTGTCTCACCTCTCCATTAAGATTACAAGTTTCATATAAATTCTTATAAGATTAACTAATAAAGCAAATTTAATTAATTCCTAAAAAAATAAATAAATGAAATCTTTAAAAAAAATAAAATAAAATAAGCATGTTTCCAAAAGGTGGATTAAAATTATTTTTAGGGGCACCTGGGTGGCTCAGTCCATTGAGCATCTGAGTCTTGATTTCAGCTCAGGTCATGATCTCTGAGTCATTCAATCAAGATGTGTCAGGCTCTGTGCTCAGTGCAGAGCCTGCTTGAGAGTCTCTCCCTCCTCCTCGTTCTGCCCCTCCCCCGTGCTCATGCACATGCACATGCACACTCTTGCTGTCCCTCTCTCTCAAATAAATAAATCTTTAAAAAAATTTTTTTAAACCTTGGCTCAGATGTAACTTGAGAAAAAAATGCTAAACAACAGAAGTGATTTGTTCTCAGCATCTATGGCAAAGACACATTTCTTTTCAACTATCTTTCCCTTTTTGGTGATTTTGGACTTCCTGGGCTATGCTAAATGTGATAATATTCTAAGTCAGCCAAATCTCTCTTAAGGATCTGCCAAATATCAAAGCAAAGTTATGTAATTATGCATTTCCAATGAAGAAAAAGTTAAGGTCGAAATGTGGAAATGTTATCAGAGACAAACTATGTATTTATCACCTTAAAATCTGGATAATATAGAATTGCAGTTCTAATTTTTTTAAACTATGTCCCTGATGTGTAACTATGTGAAAGTAAGTTAAACAGAAGCCTTATGCCTTTTTGTGTAACAGCAGGGGCATTTTGATTTTATTGACTATATTGTAGAACCCAGCCAACTTCATGGTCAGAGTCAGAAATCCTGGTTTCACTTCCATTGCTGACTCAATCCAAACTTGCCTTGATGGGTCACAAAGTGCACTCTGTTTGCCTTATCTACTCAATGTGGAATAACATCTGTGAAATCAAACTCATGCAAATTTCTGGCCATCATAACGTTTTTCAGTGGACAGAGCAGAGGAAAGCTGGATTCTTGTTCTATTTCAGCAAGGACAGTCTCTCTGGACCCCAGACATTCTCCCACCAAGTGGCTACTTAAACCCTTTACCTTTAAATCCTGTTCAGTGCTCCTTCTCCTCTTCCTCATGATTGATCAGCAGTGTGCCCTTGGATTGTGGATGGATTGTGCCTTGTTTCCTGTTCTGAAGATGATAATAGTAATTACCAAAGAACCTGACACTTATTAATGCTAGGCACTATTCTCAAGGATGAATTTTTTAAAAAAGATAATTCTCGGGTCGCCTGGGTGGCTCAGTTGGTTAGGCGACTGCCTTCGGCTCAGGTCATGATCCCGGAGACCCGGGATTGAGTCCCACATCGGGCTCCCTGCTCTGCGGGAAGCCTGCTTCTCCCTCTCTCACTCCCTCTGCTTGTGTTCCCTCTCTGGCTGTGTTTCTCTCTGTCAAATAAATAAAAAAATCTTTAAAAAAAAAAAAGATAATTCTCACACCAATCTCATGTAGGTACTGTTATTATCCCTCTTTGAAAGATGAATAAATGGCTTTTCAGAAAAGGAAAATATCAGGCACCTGGGTGGCTCAGTGAGTTAAAGCCTCTGCTTTTCGCTCAGGTCATGATCTCAGGGTACTGGGATCGAGGCCCGCATCGGGCTCTCTGCTCAGCAGGGAACCTTCTTCCTCCTCTCTGCCTACTTGTGATCTCTCTCTCTCTCTCTGTCAAATAAATAAATAAAATATTAAAAAAAATAAAAGGAAAATATCTTGGTCTGGGTCACACAGTTAGCTAGAAGCAGAGTGAGACCTTACAGAGGCTGTCTTGTTCTAGAGAGAGCACGTAATGACTCTATTGTAGAAGTAAAGCAATAGAGTGTTTCAAGTTAGGATTCCTAGAGCAAGTTGCTTGTTTCCAGTGTATTTTCCTGCAGTTGAGCCTTTTAACCAAAATTTACATACTTTGAAATCAGAACCATTAAAAAAAACTTGCACCCTTTTGAAACAGTTGGTATTTTTAGTTTCCTCTCAAACACTTTGCTTTTAATTAAGTCCTTCTGATCTCTTCTTGCCATCCCCCTGGCTGTGAACATATAGGTCACTAACAGGATAGAATACAAATCAAACCACAATGAGATGCCACCTTACACCAGTTAGAATGGCAAAAATTAACAAAACGGGAAACAACAAATATTGGCGAGGGTGTAGAGAAAGGGGAACCCTCTTACACTGTTGGTGGAAATGCAAGCTGGTACAGCCATTCTGGAAAACAGTATGGAGGTTCCTCAAGACATCAGAAATAGGACTACCCTACGACCTAGCAACTGCACTTCTAGGTATCTACCCTATCTACCCTACGGATACAGATGTAATGAAAATAAAGGGCACGTGCACCCCAGTGTTCATAGCAGCAATGTCCATGATAGCAAAACTGTGGAAGGAGCTAAGATGTCTTTCAACAGATGAGTGGAAAGAAGATGTGGTTTATATATAGTGGAATACTACTCAGGCATAAGAAAGGATGAATACCTACTATTTGCATCAGTATGGATGGAACTGGAAGGGATTATGCTAAGAGAAATAAGTCAAGCAGAGAAAGACAATTATCATATGATTTTACTCATACATGGAACATAAAGAATAGCATGGAGGACAGCAGGGGAAGGGAAGGAAAACTGAATGGGAAGAAATCAGGGAGGGAGACAAACCATGACAGACTCTGGACTCCTGGAACCAACCTGAGGGTAACAGAAGGGAAGGGTGAGGGGATATGGGGTAGCTGGGTGATGGGTATTAAGAAGGGCATGTGTTATGATGAGCAGTGGGTATTGTACACAACTAATGAATCATTGAACAGTGCATCAAAAACGAATGAGGTACTATAAGTTGTCTAACTGAACATAATAAAAATGTAAGTATTTCAAAAGAAAAAGAATTTCAAAATAAAGTGTGATTTATACTAATGAGTCTTGGTTGTAGTTTATGTGACTCAAATTTATTTATTTATTTATTTATTTATTTATTTATTTATTTATTTATTTATTTTATTGTTACTAAATTTTTTTTTCCAGTGTTTCAAGATTCATTCCCCATTCCCCACACCCAGTGCTCCACACTTTAGGTGTCCCCAGTACCCACCACCAGCTCTCCCATCCCTCCACCCCCCTCCCTCCAAGTCCCTCAGTTTGTTTCTGTGTCCAAAGTCTCTGTTGTTTCGTTTCCCTCCCTAGATTACCCTAGTTCCCATTTACTTTCCTTCTCCCACTGTCCTCCAGTTTACCCCTCATGCACCGCAAGTAAGTGAGACCATGTGATACTTGACTTTCTCTTCTTGGCTT